>WMED01028496.1:0-10440 GCA_019650415.1 Pipa parva | reverse complement strand
GTAAAGCTTAGATAAAGGAATGCAAATGTGGTATTTTCAGATATTTCCTGTACTATGAACCATAACCCAGAGGCAGCAGTAGATTAGGAAGATAAACAAGTGGCTCAAAAACTGGTGTAGGAAAGAAGGGATTGGGTTTTTGGAGCACTGGGCCCACACTTCTGTGGGCTACAGGCTCTTTACTAGGGATAGGTTGCACCTAAATGGGGAGGGTGCAGCTTTATTGGGGGAAAGGATGGCTAGCAGGGTGTAGGAGTGTTAAAAATAGGGATGGGAGGTGGGAAAACACACATGTAGAAGGCAAGATAGCATAGATAGGGAACAGGGATTAATTAATCAAACTGAAGATGGAATAGAGGGAGAGGTTTGAATAGTTGATAAGGTGAGAGTTAAAATTAAAAATAAGCAAAAGCTGCACCTTTCTACAGTATCTCTCTTTGTCAGCCCAACTTTTCAGGTAGGGCAGGGCTAAATGATGATTGACATTATAGTTCCTCCAATCAGATCCCTGCTAGATCATGATTTAAGGGATCTGATTGGAGGAACTATAATGTCAATCATTTAGCCCCGCCCACTCACCTCGGGAAGAAAAGGCACAGGGAAGATGACAGAGAGAAACGTTGTATAAAGGTACATTTTTGTAAAATACATATATATTTACAAAACATTTATTTCATTAGTACAACCTAAATTAGTCGTAGAGTTTTCAGGTGACAGGTGCACTTTAACTGTGAAAATTTGTTACACCTGGTCACAAAACCAAACAGTTCAATGCTCTGGTTTGGCAATATTTTTATCCTAATCCTAAGAATCAATGTGTAGGTATTTGCATAATCGGCAAAGTCATAATGAGTCAATGGAAAAATGTAGGCAACTTGTCACCTCCTCTATGCTACATCACTTACAGAGGCTCCAGAAGCTGTCAGGTTCAGTTTCTGCTGTA
Source organism: Pipa parva (assembly GCA_019650415.1). Lineage (NCBI taxonomy): Eukaryota > Metazoa > Chordata > Amphibia > Anura > Pipidae > Pipa > Pipa parva. Next base: position 9,497 of record WMED01028496.1, on the reverse strand, counting down.
CTACCTAGAAGTCAAGCTTCTAGAGACAGCTGCAACACCATACGGTAGAAGCTTTACTCTCACCACCTTCCCTAGCAAGTTATTCTTCCCACAGCAGCACAGAAGGGCTCCTTTACACACAAGCTCCTTAGGCCATTGCTGGCTTTTTGAAAGAAGCATACCAGTGAGAAATTTTTAACAAAATTACAACATGCCATAGCACGATGACTCACTCCCCCACAGGTTAGTAATATCAGAAAAAGGTGTCAATATTGTTTGTGCCTTATGGTAAATTTCATCCTATACCATGCATGCACAATGAATTTTAGTGGTGCAGAATTTTTGTGGAAATGTGCAGGAGATGCTCTATGTGGCCCCAGGGCAGGACAATTGCCATCTAGTTGTTTTTTTGTTTACTAAATTTCAGGGCATAGGTAGAGAAAAAATATTAAATAAAACACATGGCTTATGGCCCTAGGCTCCATAAATTTAAATATATTACAGGCCTTAGCTATTAACAAGTGAGCCTACATAAACTCAAAAACACAGGAGCTGTCGCCTAGTAGAATGGGTCTCAAGCTAGATGCTAAACTAAATCAATCAAATAGAAAGCAAGAACTTAGAACTGCTACTGCGCTTACTCTATTCAATGAAGCTTTTATAAAAATTTAAAAAAACAGTCATATATTAATGTTTACTAGTAGGGAACTCTAGGGTGGCTTGGTTTTACATCTCTGTAGTAAGTGAACCTGCCACCTTTTTATTGGCTGTTTGGAGACATATCCAATATGTTTATAGTACCCTGGCATTGTACAATGTTTCTGTTATTGTTACATACTCCTATATGTTAAAGAGGCCACACTCTTACCTACAGGTTTTTGAAAAATAATATAATTATTATTTTACATATTATTAAGGGCTTTGACATCGCTTCAAGTTCATGTTTTGGACTTGGGAATTAAGGATTTTTTTTCTATTTTTTTTTTTTTTATCTACTTCTTTCAGAAACATACACTGATCAATTTCTTAAAGATTTTGGACCTAAGGAATAAAATACTGGCTGATGAAAGTGTAACCGAAGTATAATCAAATCATATCTTTAACTTTATTCTCAGAAGCTTTTGGAAATCCGTTTAATGGACCCTATCCTGTTTATAATAAGAAACAATGTCTATGTCTATATTTAAGACAAATATCTCAAGTAGGGACAGCATGTGAAATAAAAATTCACAAATATACTATATTTACATCTTCAGTTTTATATGGATTTTTTTATTGACTAATGTGTGCCCATGATATCTTTATTTTTTACTAATGTGAATATATAGAAAAATCCAATAACGAGAGACAATTGTCTGATTTTCCTTGACCCCTGTTATCACTCAAAGATGTGCTGCTGTAGTTAGAAGTGATGTATGTAAAGTGATCTTCACTTGTCTAAGACCAGTAGGGTTCACTGTGCCTATTAGTTTTGTCTCATGGTTTGGGTCTCTTCGATGGTCCCCTAAGTGTACCACTGACGGTCTCCCCTCCAGGTGTACGCTTGGTCCAGTAAGTAATCATGGTAATCTTTTTTACTTTATTTTTATTTATTTCCCTTGCTGTCACTCTTTAGTTTTATAAGGTCACCCAGTTGGGTGGAAATTTCCTCCTCAGTTGGGATTTGTTATTGGAGTTGTTTAGGAGAAATGTCCTAAAGTCTTTTCATTCTTTGGTTAAAACTTCAGGTGTCCCCTCTGCTGACCAATTTGTAAACCGTATGGCTAAAATGTGGCAGGACATGAAATTATCTCTGTTAAGGATTACTGACCACCATAAAAAGTTTTTTTATAAAAACCTAGGCAGAAAGCTTTAAAAACTAACATGGAGGACAGAGTATGGTTGTCTATGATGAATTTACATCTCAGACAAATTAGGTTCTCAATTTGCTGGTCCGTTTATGATTGTTTTAAGGTTTGGGATTCACTAATGTTCAACGAGAACTGCCTTATTGTACAAAGATTTTTATGTTTTCACAGGGATCCACAGATAGAGTATGATGTTTGGTAATTTGTTGGGAATTCACCAAGTAAACTAGAAAGTCTATGATCCCCAGTAGAGATCATGCAGAAGATGCTGACTACTTTAAGTGGCAGTTTCATGCTCCCCATCCAAATAAAACTGTTTATTGAGGCTCCAGTGGCACCCCCTGGAGTGGGGGCAAGTGTAATATACCTGGGTGTTCAATTAGACTGGGTTTGACCACTGAATCTGCTGGTTTTACCTCTGCGCTATTTTGACTGCAGACTTACAGGTTTTGTTTTACACTTGTTTCTTCTCATACGTCTCTCTGAGTTCTTTTGTTAAACAGCTGAAAATCATTACACAGGTGCACTGCATTAGTAATCCGAAGACCAACTGAAAAGGGTTCAAGCTAGTCGTTCCCCTTGTTTTGTGCTTCTCTGACTTCTCATGAGAGGGATGGGACAGCTTGTTTTTTGGGTTTTAATTTTAACTTGCAGCTTGTTCCCTAATTTCATCTTTGCCTGCAGTTATTGTACCATTATCTGTTATTAATCTAATTTCTTTGTGCCACAGGAATCATTTCTGGGGTCATAGCTTGGTTGGGGCAAATGCTGCAGACTTCCTACAATGCCAAATTAAAGGAGTATATAATTGTGGCAGTATAAATTCAATATCATTAAAAAAAAAAACCAAATCACACCAGTAGATTCTATGCTTTTATTTTAGACCAGTGGTTCTCAACCTTTTTTTTTTTGCCGCGACTCTTTATCCGCCGTGATTGCAACAAATTTAAAGTCGCGAACGCAACAATATTCACATAATCATATGGGAAAACATTGTGGTGGTCGCGACATTAATATAGAACTATTGTTGCGGTTGTGGCTCTACTATAGAAATATTGTTGTCGTCGCGACTTTAAAACTGTTGCAGTCACGGTTAAATGGTATCAAAATTCCGCGACAATTCAGAGGGGCATTAGGCGATCCCTGGCAAATTGTCATTCGGCTTAAAAAGGGGTCGCGACCCCCAGGTTGAGAACCACTGTTTTAGAGTGTATCCCAGTTTATCTACTTTAATTCCTTTCTAAGCTGGATCAAGTTAAGTGATTAGTACCTGTTTAATAACCTGACACGGCTGTTAGAAGCCATTAGGTAGAAAGGGACCCTAAATTTTAGATTTATTTTAGCTCCCCTCTGAAATCTCTTCCATCTTCAGGGGATTGGAATTGCTAAAGGGAGCCAGAGACTGATAATGTCCCCTGCCAAACTTTAATAAAGGGAGGGGCTCAGAGCTTTGATGAATAAGGAAATAATCTGTTCGTCTTACTTTACCATGGATTTTTCAAGTCTTTCCTGTTTACCCTACTATAAAGCGTAATAAAGCACTGCATTAAAGACATAACCCTGTAGATGTACAACACTATAAATGTAAGATATGGATATTGTGAGTATCCTGAAGGAATACTTGTAATGACTGTGCAAATTACCAAATATGTTAGCATTGAATAAATTAGCACTTTTGTAAAGATTCAAACGAGAAAGTTTCTAACACTTCGCGGAGTAATTACTATTAAAAGGAGGTTTATACTTAAATTGAGATGCCATTAACTCCCATCCCCTTCTTTTGAGAAGCATTAACCCTTGATTTCAAGAAAGTCAGCAAAGCATCACCTAAGCAGAAACTGGCTCCTCCTGGCAGTTCAAGGGTTAAACCCAGGCACAAACTCCACACTGACTTTTTCCTGACCAAAAAATGTTCTTACAAATAACATGTGCAACTCATTAGGTTTAAATTAGGCACCCATTGAAAGAAAAACACGTTACTAATCTGGGATTTTTCCCTCAATTTAATGCTCATTTCAAAACTATTGCACGCTAATTGTGTTTTTGATAAATGCACTCAGGACACAAAAAAAAAAAATCAGCTTCCACAACGATAAAATTGCAAGCATAACACAACAAAGACCAGAGGTGGGGAATTAGGATGTGGAAGTTGGATGCTGGAACGGTAACATTACAGTTCCCTTTGACTGGAGCAAAAAGTTTAATCCTGTTTTTAGAGCCACAAAGAGGTTGAACCGGCAGCTAACGTATATATTATGTTTCCAATTATATTTTTTCCTGTTCTGTGGTCACATGGACTTTATTCCCAAAATACATCTCCTGGCAGTAAGACTAGGGTCACATGTGCTACCTTTGGCACCTTAAGTGACCCTTCTATCTGATATCCTTTTATTTTATTGCTTGCATTTGCTGTAAGTAGGATCTGACTTTCCTATAGGCGCAAGAGGCACATGCCTACAGGGAGCTCAGTCAGAAGGGCATAAGCAGGGGGAATCAAGGAAATTATTTTTAAGAAATAGCTTTAATTGTCAAATGTACTTTGTATGAAATTATAAATCACACAGCAATTCAGTTGACTGTCTAATTTAGTCTGGGTTTATTTTTATAAAGGGGTGTGGTGAGTTAGTGGGTGTGGCCTAAGGTGCCAGATATTCTGTGCTTATAAACTACTGAGATTATAAATCTGACACTTGCTGTAAGGAAGCAATGCATAGTAGAAAAGTATATAAGTGGTAGTGTAAGAACTTTTGAGTTCATCTAAAATTCAATGTTTAAAGTGCATCTCTTCCACTGTCTATATTTGCAGCTGGATTATATCAGTAACAAGTACCAGCATCTGAATATTTGTGGATCTCGGCGTCAGCTGCAAAATTATCAGGAGCACTGAATGGACAATTAAAATGTATTTTGGAAAATTTACAGTCACATAACTGCCTGTTAGTAGCTTTAATGCCAGAGACATTTTTTACACCTATTATCGTTAACTAATTTCTCAAGAGAAATAGTGAAATGGAGAAGGGAAATAGCCTCCCTCTCTTAATGTTAGAAAACTGAGTTTGGAAGTTAAGTGCCAAAGTCAGTATCCCAGTTAGAATAGCCAAATATGGCATAGTTCAGTCTCCATATAAATTCTACAGGGGATATACAGTATATATCAAGCTTTTTTTGCTGATTTTTACAGGTTCGAAAACAGATTTTTGATGTTGAAACGATGTATAAAGAGGTGATTTTTTCTTTGGCGAAAACAGCATTTTAAATAGGCGATACCGGCATAATAAAATAAACACTCCCAACCCAACATTAGCTCATCAAAAAACCTTTTTGACTTTGATAAATCTCCCCCTTTTAAACTTTCATAACGGATAAGCAGGTTTGATAATATCATGCCCCTTAAAAAAGTCTGCTGAACCTGCTTGCCAATATTTTTTTTGCAGATAGAAAGCCAAGAAACCACCAGATGACTTTTAAGAGTTTAGTAATAATGGCATTGATTTACAATGTCAAGTGACCAATAACAAGTCATGTTGACATGGAACAGAAGATCTCATCCATTCTATCTTAGAAGCCCCAGTTTAATTCCTAGCACTCATTTTCCAATGTATCTAGAACTGGGTCATTTTACATTAAATGACCCTATAAAAAAAAACTGTGGGATAATGGTCCAAATGACTCTTTTTCTTTTATAAATGAAACCGGGTTGTCAACCCTGCTGAAAGTCACCCCTGCTAGTTTTCATAGTGGCTGCAGTTATCTGCCTTTCTGTCACTGTAGTGTGAGTTCTATCACTTCCCTATTGCCTACTTGGTTGATAAAACCAATATTAACTCACTGAATAGTACAAATCCCTTATTAATCAAGTTCTAATTGTTGGATCCACAAAGAGACACAGGAAGTAGGAAGAAATAGGAAAACAGGCTGTGTTTTTGGCAACACCGGAGGAATTTATAAAGGTCATTTTGACATATTCTTCGCAATGCGGTCCATTTTGCTGCGTTGTTGTCATTTTTTCTTTTCCCTCCATTTATGTAGCGCTGAATAAAAATGTATCCATATTGAAAAAGATTGATATTGATAAATATGGTTGAATTATTGATTACTACTGCACTTTACTTTCAATGGAGCTCCTTTTCCATTGATATCACTGATCTCTTCGATGTGGAAATGTTCTAAACCATCACCATAGGGAATAAAGGGACTTCGCCACCCACCAATCCAGGCAAACACTTTTCAGAGCTAAAAAGGGTCAGAAGTGGTTTAATAAATATTGATACTTTCCATCTAAATAAAGGTATATCGATATTACCAGGAGAAATCCTTTTCAATTCTTAGAAATATTCCCCTATGTCTTAAAAAATGCATTCATCTACGGCATATTTCAAAATGTTAACGAAAGCCACTGTACATATACTTTATTAAAATGTATTATTTCCCTTGTTGGTATGCAAAAATTGTTCTCTGATTTCCACTGTTTTCAGAGAAGTTTATGGTACATCTGTGTGACTGACATAGGTAATTACAGTAATGTAAGGCAAACCCATCCTGAGGTCAGAGAAAAGGAAGTTACTTTACTGATCCTCATTACTCATTGACTCACTACATATTTCAAATTACATCACAAAATATCTTTTGTGCCATTATCCCTTATTAAGTGTAGCAAATAAGCTTTCATTCTGTTTTATTACTGATATATGGGAGAACCCAAGATGGGGGTAGCTAATCAGCCCCTAATTATTTCCTAAACATTTTGACCTCAAGCATAGATTTAAAAAAATTACCTTTGCTTTGTGTTTTTTTTTTTTCTGTTTTACCGAGATTTAATAAACTCAAAAAGGCTGATTTCGGTCTTTTCAAGTACATCTCGGCTGTTCGATCGGTAAAAATCGATCGGTATTTTTTGTTCACCGATCAATACTTTTCAATTGAGTTTTTTGATAGAAAATGTAGCCATACTTTACATTAGAAGCATGGCTACCTTTCCATCGAAAAATATGATCGAAAAACTCAATCAAAAAGTGTTGATCGGTAAAAAATCGATAGAAAAATATGAATTGATTTTTACAAAAAAATAAGACCTAGCTGCAGTAAAGTACTGGAAATAAGACCTAGTGCTTCTTTAGGAGCAAAAATTAATATAAAGGGTCGTATATTAATTTTTGCTCCTAAAGAAGCACTAGGTCTTATTTCCGGGGGTGTCATATTTTTGGGACATGGTACTGGTACGGTATATTTCCAGTACTTTACTGCAGCTAGGTCTTATTTTCATGGGACACGGTACTGGTACAGTATATTTCCAGTACTTTACTGCAGCTAGGTCTTATTTTTGGGACACGGTACTGGTATGGTATATTTCTCATACTTTACTGCAGCTAGGTCTTATTTTTGGGACACGGTATTGGTACGGTATATTTCCAGTACTTTACTGCAGCTAGGATTTATTTTTGGGACACGGTACTGGAACGGTACATTTCCAGTACTTTACTGCAGCTAGGTCTTATTTTTGGGACATGGTACTGATACGGTATATTTCTAGTACTTTACTGCAGCTAGGTCTTATTTTCAGGGGAGGCCTTATATTTCTAAGCTTGGAAAAAATTGTACCAGGTCTTATTTTTGGGGAAACAGGGTTGTTAAAAACACTCAAAATATACAAATACTTTATACTGCAAGAACATTGCCAGATGGGGAAATAACTGACAGTGGGACTTACTTTTTACACTATGCCTCCCCCAGAAAGCATTAACAAAAAACTGTGTATTTTCTCTTAGCGCAACCTTAACGTGAACGCAATAAAAAGATACAATCATTTAAACCTTCATTTTAGTGCTATTTAAATCTTGGAGAGGTTTGTTTTGCTTACACATTGAATTTGGCAGGTGGTAATGTTTTCTGGGTGCTCAATATTCCCTGATACCTACACCCTGTTTTAGTCAATGTTTACAATCTAATTAATAAAAGCATTTTGCTATGGAAAAAAATAACAAAACTTTTTTTTCTAGAAAAATAAACCAAAACAGCAAAAAAAAAAAACCTTGATATGTTTTCCCCTTAATGCACAAAGATGGCTCTAAAGCCAAACTTTCCCATTGCTAAAGGTTCCCTTTATCCTTCTGATAAGTGATTATTTCATTATCAAGAGGAAGCAATAGATCTATAAATGCAGATATTATATTTACTTTTATCATCTATTGATTTGATGTCGCAGTAAGCTAGCCACTTATTACAATTTAAAACTATTAATATTATTAAAAAAAAAAATAATTGTTTTCACTGCAAAAATTTCAGACTTTCCATATTTTTTCAAATTCAAATCAGCCAGCAAAAAAGTCAAATACCATACAATGAAATCTGGAAAAACTTAATAAAATAATTCTGTATTTAATAGTAATTATTTCAGATTTCTAAATAATAATATTTTGCTGTACTTCTCCATGAATCTGCCCAGTGTATCACTTAGAGTACCTTTATACCTGTTATATATTCAGCATCGGTTAAAAGGCTTCACAGAGACATGAATTCTGTAGAGGTAAGCTGGGCATGTAATAGAATTCTAGTGTATAATGCAGTTGTTTACCCAAGTGTTATTTGATGAGTAGCGTAGAACTCGTTCTTTAAACGAAAAAAGCTGAGGCAGACAGAGCGTCTCCAAATTTGTTTGGCGTCTGCAATGGAGACTAGAAGATTGTATCCAGTTGTTGAAGAAAATGGGACATGCACAATAGACAAAGTTCAGCTTAAAACGACAGTACAAAAGTAGCCTGCGTTTATCATTGTGGAGACGGACTAAATGCTGTTTTAGATCTCACAAAGGCTGAATGACAGAACACTCTTTTCTGTTTTTCATTACAAATGTATAGTGCCAATAATGTACACTGCACTTTTCAAAGTCTCTCATTATATCAGCATTTGAATAAAGAGTAAATGTACTGTCGGAATGCAGTTGACAGTTAGTAGCGAGCACTGTAGCTTTTCCTATTGCAAACTGTGCATAGATTTCAATGAAGTCAGGCACTGCAGTGGAAATGAGTGATGGCAGGTTTTTTTGTGACTATGAAATGGTGTCCATTTCATTTGACTTTAATAAGTCTTAAGCAAAAAAAATAAAACCTGCATCAGTGTAAACCCTTCCCGTTCCATAAAGAAATAACTTTTCATTAAATAGACTCGGAGGGGTTTAGGTGCAAATTCGCCAGCTAAAGACAGTCGCAATAACCTGCAACTGTCGCAGTCGTGTCTTTATAATGAGAATATTGTCACAGTTGTGACTTTATTATGGGAAAATTGTCCCAATCTGAACATTAAAAAATTGTCGCGACTTTACAATGGGGAAATTATCGCAGATTTGCTGTGGGAATCCGCTGCTTGCAAATTTGACATCGCGGCTGGGATTTTGCTATTTCTTTCTGCATTTTTTTTTTTTTTTTTTGGCATTTGGCATGTGTCTTTATCATTTTCCATTTAATAGTTTTTGTAATAATATTACACTTTTATTTTCAAACAAGTTGAATAATTGAACAACCATGCTCTAAACAGCATTTTACGGCTATCACTTTCATTTCTTAGCAATCTGATTTTTCTCTATTTGCACCTACTGTTGTAATGTCTGGTGCTTTCTTTAACCTTTTAACTACCAGCCGATTTTTTTTTTGTTCACCACTTATTCCCAAGCTGTTT
>WMED01028495.1:0-10441 GCA_019650415.1 Pipa parva | reverse complement strand
TCAGATAAAAGCATCACCAACCATCGGAATATTAAGGATCATTTTGATAAATAGGCAATGTGGTCGAAATGAGCTAAAGCCGGAAATAATGGTAGATTGGAAAGCTTTTCAATGCATTTTCAACCTTTAATAAATATTACCCATGGCATCAGTGCGAGCAACATGATAAATAATTCTTTATTAGATTTGCTGTTTAACATGGGAAAGGGTAAGGTTGATAGCAGCAGGGCGTACTGTGCTACTCCCATTATATACATCACAGCGGGGTTCAGTAGGGAGCACAGACATAGTCAATGAGTACCTTTTGTGTGGTATGAATCCTAGACAATCATCTGTGCTGGATTCTATCCAAGCCTCATCCACCGGGATTGCTGTAACTTGTAGCTAATCCCGCAGAGGCCATTCTGCCTTTCATCTCTTTTATTATTTATAAGGTGAGACCTGAAAATCTGTTCATTCATTTCTCTTAAAAGGGAATATTATAAATAGCAATCCACTGAGGCCAACCAAATATCCACAGCTTTAAAAAAGATACCAATTTAGTCTTTTAAGGACCAGTATAGTCAGGGAAAAAAAGAAATAACCCCATTGGCTGGTATTTCTACCTTGCAATTCTAAAACTGTTTGACTTCCTTGTTTTCAGGTTTTTAATTATAGATAGAATTTTTTTTATTGATTGATTTCTGTTGTGTCTCTCTCTGTTGCTGGCATTCACCTTAGTCGCATTGTTTGTAATGGAACATTCCCCAAAATGCCCAATTAAAAAAAAAAGGCACTCCACAGAAAGAGGACAAAAAGCAATAAAAATGATAAAAATTATTTCTTGTATTTTGAAAGGAAATTCATCAGCCGTTGAAAGGGGTCTAGTAACCCATAGCAACCTATCAGCCGTTAGCTATTGGGTATAGTAGATGTCTGGAAAGACTGTCCCCCGTTGATGAATTGTCTACATTGGTCAGTATTGTTTCTGTCCAACCTTACAGACCCATCCTTCTCTGTGTGGTTCTTTATTATGTTCAATTCAATCTGCATGCATGTATATGATACCAATGTTAGAAAAGCAGTGCGCTCCGCTAAACGGTGATCTTGTAGGAGGGGGTAAACGGTGAACTGGATGGAGGTCTTTAAAATCCAGGTCCTTACATAAACCAGCAATAACGCTTCTGGGCTATAGAAGGTCCATAATTTACTACCCTTCAGGCATAACAGATACCCTATAAACATGAACATGTGACATGTTACAGATCGCACTATTCCTAGTATTAATGCTGGTTTAAAGGCATAAAGTGCGGGGAACTTGCCGGTTTAAAAACAACGGGTCTCAAGGGAAACTCTCAAGATCTCCAGCATGAGTGCAATTCCATACCTTCTCCTTACCCCAGTCCCACATCCTATATTGTACAGGTTCTCCCTGGGTGTGAGATGGGTGATGTAATTATTAATAAAGTGCGAGTTGCTTCGTTAGAGCACCATTCAGTCTTCCAAACGTATATCACAATAATGGAAATGAAGAACCATGCACAGGCAGCTGTGCTGCAACCTTTTATTGGGTGATGGTATAAACACTAAGGGGGGAATTCACCATTCAGCAAAGTGAGCTCCGAATCCTTCAGCTCACTTCGCAAATGGTGTTATGCGCCCGCTGATGTCCTGCACGAGGACATCAGCAAGCTCTTTAAAGGGATTCCCGTCTCGGCGAGACCAAAAGAGTTGCCTCACCTAGACTGGAATCCCTTTAAAGCGCTCGCTGATGTCCGCGTGCAGGACATCAGCGGGCGCATAACACCATTTGCGAAGTGAGCTGAAGGATTCGGAGCTCACTTCGCTGAATGGTGAATTCCCCCCTAAGGGGGTTATTCACTAAGGTGTAAATTCGACTGTCGAATTCGCAAACAGCGGACTCCCATAGCAAATCCGCGACAATTTCCCGATTGTAAAGTTGTGACAATTTTTTAAAGTGAAGATTGAGACAATTTTCCCATAATAAAGTCACAACTGCAACAATATTCTCATTATAAAGTGAATAACCCCGTAAATGTTTTGGGTCTTTTGCCCTTTATCAAGTGTGTAAGGGGCATAAGACCCAAAACATGTTTTGCAAAAGCATTTTGTAGTAGTCACCACAATACAATGATGTGCGTTTTCTTTAAGTTTTCTACGCGATTAGACTGCACGCTAAAGCACATGATATGGACATTGTCCCTACAGCTACGGTTTGGGTGACAAGTCATCTTTAGTGGATGTCGTTCCTCTGCCAGTTTACTTTTCTCTAACACTTGAGGAAGCATTTAAAGGAACAAGACAGTTCACTTTTAACAGAAAGCGCCTGTTATCCCTTTGAAGTCGCTTTCCCACGGAAACAGAAAAAGCACTAAGAAGCTTTTGGCGCTTTACTAAATCTGTGTAACGCTGCACTTTGTGGGGGGGGGGGGGGGGGGGGGGAAATCAGTTTACATGGTCCATGTTCTGAATTTCTAATCTTTAATTAAGGTCATCTTTAGAATTTGTTCATTTGAACCTAATTAGATTAATTTAAGATTTGAGATCTTCAAACGAACAGAAGAATCTGACAATTGTTTATTCATTAACTGTACAAATTGTATTGAATGAATGCGCTGGGCAATCAAATCAACAGACGGTGACTATTTTGGTGGACTGAATGCAGTCTGTTATACCATCTAGTGCAGCGGTTCTCAACCTTGTTGAGACCGCGACCCCTGGCGCTGATGTCATGCGTCGACGTTCAGGCCCAACGTCATCACGTACGGGCGAAACATCATCACATAAGAGCGTCATGTGGTGATGTTCGGGCGAAACGTCATCACGTATGTACGTCACATGATGATGTTCAGGGCTGACTTCACCACGCAGGAACCCTTATAAGAAGGACTCCACAGCGGTTCGCGTCCTTTGTGAGGGAATTCATGGTTTGGAGAAGACAGAGTAATGAACTCTGGTGCAATGTGACCAGAAGCGACTCAAACTCATTTTGCTGGTCAAATAAAGACTTCAATGCATTGGCCACTGTGTCTTTGGATCTTAAAGGCAACAATTGCCTGATGTTTGGGGCAATTAGAAGGAATTATTAAAAACAAGAACTAAGGATGATAAACGGCAAACTCAAATGGACAAAAAGCTATTATATGTATATAATTATTATTATATGCATGGTTTTATCTGTTACCTCCTGTAAAGTCCAAATCCATTAAGTGATAGGAAATAACAGCGCTAGTTAAACTTCCACGGCAAATGAAATATGAGTCTATAATTGGGCGAATATGTGATGACAATGTCCCTGGAATATCTAAAGAGAAAAGCCTCAGCCAAGGTAATTAAATGGCAGCATTCAATTCATTAGTAGAATAGCAAATTCACAGAGAGAAGGGATGTCCTTGTCACAGTTACAAGTCCTCTTGTATTTTATGGTATTTAGAGGATAAATCCAAGTTATACATAGGTTATATGTATATTTCTGCAGCAGGACAAGAAGCACACTGTGAAACTCCTTCTAAGGCAGTTTTCCATCACACTAGTAAATGCAAATAAACATCACAATAATAGGTGAATGTAGAATAAAATAGGATTTTCCAGCATGTTGGAGAATTATTTTCACAGGAAGTAAAAAAAAATATTCCTTTTATAATATATACTATCGCTTTAAACGGGCAGTAAAGAACTATTTAAGTGTAAGTAAACCCTATTTATAAAGTTTGCCCCATTAAAGTATTGTAACGTGAAAAAACGATTAGTAAAATCCTCACTCACCTTTTCACTGCGCAGCACTTGATATCCCTCTGTAAAGTGTTCCTCCTTCCTGTAGTGGAGAAGGCCACGCCCCCACCCTTCTTACATTCTCTTATCTTAAAAACCGACACAGACAGTGTGGAATTCAGTCCTGCAGGGCTTAGCAGTGAGAGGAAAGTATCAGATTACTAAGCATGCACTAGCAGAATGAGTCATTGTGTGACCTCATTAGGGGGAGGGGGGCTTCTGGGCACTAACCAGGAAGAGAAAGTTACAGAGAGATCCTCTAGGATTAATGCAGCAGGATTAAGAGATGAGAACTAGAAAAAAAATTGTTTTTACTTTTAAATGTTTAGGTTTATCTTTATACATTATAAATAGAATATATATGTATAGTCTGGTCAATAACTTTACTTACACTTTAGGTTTCAGTTATTAAAAATAGCTTTTGAATTTCCCTTTAATAGAGGCAATAGTAGGCAAATATTCAAACACTGCAGTGCATTTAACTAGACTAGACTCAGTTTGCTTTTACTTTACCTATGTATCAATAACACAAGCTATGTGATCTAATTGGAGGTGTGGAACACTTGTCACATGGGAGTCATTGTATGGACAGATAGGATTGGTAGAGCACTGAGCCAATGAGATCACTTAGACTGTTTGGGATAAACTTCATGACTGGCCAAACATGTTGAGACTGGCAACTAATTAATTCATTGTTAATTAATTGACGTAATTATTATAAATATAAGTATCTTAATAGACTAATAGTACTAGAGAAAAAAAAGTTGAATTCCTGATGTTTTTCTTACAAGTGATTGAAGCTTTTAGGTTTAAAAAAAAAAAAAAAAGCCACCTCGCCCTATTGTTTCATAAGGACAGGTTCACACTAGCGTATATACACTATGCTGCAAATCCCTATGCTACTTACATGCTCTGGCCACACTAACGTTGAACGCGAGCGCAGGCTTTGTGCTGCGTATTTGATGAGCGTACGTACGCAACGAATGCGACCAGATAGGAGAAGCCAAGAATGCCAAGGGGGCATTCACATTGCATGGCGTAAGTACAAAAGAAAAACACGTCCCGAAGATACGCCGGCCTGAATTTTCCAATGTATTTTCATGATGCGCTTTTTAAAAAGCACAGCGCATAAATGCGCTTAAGTGCCCCAGAAAGCCCAATTTGGCTGCAACTGGCAAAGAGAGACAAAATGAACCAATAAAAACAAAGAATTCAACAAAACATTTTTACACGTCCTGCGTGGGAATCACTTCCGTGCCAACCCAAATAGCAGAAGGAAAGATCTGGGCAGCTCCTCTGTTCCAGCAAACAGATCATTGTTGAATTTGGCTAAACACGCAGTAGCTAACCTGGGCTGATTATTTACTAATCGTTCATTTGGCCTAGACACATGCCGTCATTGTCAGACCAGATCTGTACTGATCTGTCAGCAGCCTCAATCACACTGCTGTGTTTCTCAGAACGTTAATTGCATTCATGTCTTGTATTGCAACAAACTAACAAAATAAAAGCAATGTGTAAGAACACAGTAATTATCCTCTGCACAGCACTCTCATTTCATAGATTCATTATACTGCCACTATGCTTGAAAGATAATCTAATTCTGGGCTTGTCTCATATTTATATCTCACGGGTCTCATCATGTGAGTATTACAAAGAACAAACATCTGCTTCGTACAGTTACTGAGGTATCAACCAATGATCAGTGACTGGCGCACCAATACACGGGGGAATCTTCAGGTGGGAGCAGGCGTCAGTGGGACTTCCTGGGGTTACAATATGGCACATTCCGGAGGGTAGCACAAAGCAGATAGGGGGTTTGGAGAGTAAAAAGGGGTTGAATACAAGCAATTATAGACAGGTAAAAAGACAACAACAAAAAAATGTAATGAAGAGTGGGTCTCTGATCTCTTAATCTTGGCGGGCCCCATTTCTCTAGTCCGACACTGTCCGTGATAAGACCCATTTAATGGTCAAATTAATTTCTCTGTGGTCATTTTTCACAGAGTAGACCTGAGAGCGCAGGAAGCTCAGGCCAAATTTAGTGGCAGGGCAGAGGGGCGCATCAGGAGGGTAGAACTATTCCCGATGCTCCCCTCTTACTTTAGAAGGCTGTGGACATTGCAGGGGCCCTTGCTGACCCCCCTTCTAATGCCCAGGAGCACAAAGCACAATAAATGGGCGAAATTTATTAAACTCGAAAAAGCTTTTTCGGCTTTTTCGGGTTGAATCGGGGGAAGGATTTGAAGTTTCTCCCAGTAAGTATAGCAAGATTTGCATCATGTGATACTTACCGGGAGAAACTTTTTTTAATTATATATTAATATAAATATATCTATGGACAGGGTAGCCATACAGTATAACTACTTTATCATGGATATATTTAATTTAAAAAATTTGTCACTGCAAGTATGGCACGAGTCAAATCTCGCGATACTTACTGAGAGAGACTTCAAATCATTCTCCCGAGTTATTAAACTCGGAAAAGCGCAAACAGAAATATATAATCTCTGTTGTTTCCTGTGGGATAATCCACACAGGCTATTGCGTTTTGCACCATAGACAATAATGAACTTAATTAAAAAAAAGTTAGCTGAAAATATGCTAGTGTTACCAGGGCCTAAACTAAAACTACAATTTAATGTTTTACATATGCTTTGGAGAATTTGTCCTGTAACTGTGTAAATGGAGTCGCTACAGCAACTATTCATATTCAGCAAAGAACATTATATTTTGCAATAAGGGTTGCTTTTAGGGGACATAAAATGGACAATAGCCAGACTTATTCTGTTCACTATCTCTGCCTGGCACTGGACTGACGAACCTACCAGAATATGGGACCCCACTTTCCCCAGTCTGTCCCTGTGCGATGTGTCTGTTTAGCTTACAGTTTGCTAAATGATGCAAGTCTCATATCTATGCACAAACTCATGTCTAATTCACCAACGCATACCAGGATGAACACATCGCTACATAGGAGGTGTCAAATATATATATACTGTATAGGAATTACTGTCATGCCAATCCATATCAGATTTTTATTTCCTTGGCATTGCTTGCCCTTTAATTTCAGGACTGTATGCAAATAAACATGTCATTCTACCTACAAAGTATTGTCTCTGTAAGTAAGACTGTCCAGCATTCCGGGAGTCCGCTGAAGTAAACATGAGTGGGGCTGACAGTAAATCACAGAGACCTGACAGCTTGGTGATAGGAGCATAGAAACAGGTACGTGTTTGCAATATCCAAAAGCTTTGAGACGAAGTGGAAGATTTATGGGAAGGTTTAGACCAAGGACAGTCAGGAAAATTGCTGATCTACAAGAAGTGAAGGACATTGAGGTAGAGGTCATAGGGAAAATCCCAACTGGAACAAAGAGGAAATGGGGGAAAAAACAAAACAGAAAAATAAGCTTTAACCAGAAAATCATTTGTAATAAACAATTCACAGATTAAATATATACAGTATATATATGCTCTTAAAGGAGTAGGCCACTGATGACCTGCTTGTGGAGCTGTTAAGGTGATGCTGGATTGGGCATTTTTTTTCTGCTGCGCAATGACAACGCACTCTAAGCAACTTCCCACTGACTTACCTAAAAACCAGAACGGCACAGAAATTCCGGAAAAACGCGGTTCCTTTAATAATCTCCGGTGTTGGAATTTCTAAGCAATGCACTAGAAGTTTTCAGGTAACTGAAAGGGGAGATGCTTGGGGGATTTGGCCACTGTGGAACATTGCTTTTAGACTAGGGGAAACAGTAGCGACCCAACAAATTATAGGTGTGCGCAAGCCGGGGAGGGGGGGTGTAGCCAGGTGCTAATGTGTGCAAGCCTTCAGCAGATGGATACCACAGTGTCATTACGTCACATGTGATGTACTGACACCCAGCAGACATTGAGGTCATTGCACAGTTCGTAAGCAAGGCACCCCTTTATATGGGGTTGCGCTCGGCAATGATTGCAATATTGTGCTGGAGTCATAGGATAGTTCAATTATAGACAATATCTGCATGGAATATGTGTGTCTTTCCTGTAGTTTTGTATCTTTCCTCCCACTTCCAAGTCATATTGGTGGGTTAATCATACTTTTACTTTAACTATAAGCTCTTGTAACTCTGGTGTTTGCTCCTCCCACCTCCCAAGCCCAGGACTTCAATGAAATATTATAATGTACAGGCTATACGCAGAGCAGTTTAAACAGTTTGCTTTTAGTTTAGAACAATAAAAAGAATCAAATAATAACAAAATATTAGGAAAAATGTTTGTTTTGAGATAATTCATCAAAAATGGTTTTTGACCTTCCAAATTCTTCATCTTTTGGACAAATCTATTCAAGTCAAAATTTATAAATTTCCCTTTTCTTAAGTTATTTTTATGAACTGAATCTTTATTCAATTTCTAAATAATTCACACACAAACACACACACACAGGTCAAAATGAGAAAATTATTTTTCCATTTCTGCATGTTTTCGCTGCAATTTTAAAGCCATTTTATGTTTTCCATTCACAGGTTCCCCTGTAACGGGTCTTACCAGGTCTAGCGTGCCGACCATTTTTCATCTAAATCAAAACAAAAAATTTTAAGGGCGAAATTTATTAAAATTGGTAATTACCGATATTGCGATATCAGTAATTTTTACCGATATCGCGATAACGGAATTTACCGACATCGTGATATCGAATTTCAGCCGGCCATTGATTTAAATGGTAGAACGGCCGCGATATCGGTAAATTCCGATATTGCAATATCGATATTGCTAAAAAAAATACTGCTATCGATGTCGCGATAGCGGTATTTTACGATTTTCTTAAATTTCGCCCAAAGGGCGATTATGATGATATAAAATACCCCTGAGCAAAAAACTTCGTCGTCACAGCAGAAAAAAAATATCAAAAAGTTGAAACGGAAAAGTCAAATCAGAAAATTTTCTGAAATGGTAGAAAAGTGCTGAGTTTAGAGTAAATGGGGTAAATGGCCCATGAGCTGGTGCTGAAAGATTCCCCTTTCAGTTCCTTGTCTCATTCCAATAACATAAACAGAATCCCTGTAGACATGATTGACTGAGAAGTGATGTTCCTTTAAGGCTAGTGTCAACTAGGAAATTTTCCCATGGTGCTTAATCTCTGTGACAAAGTCACTCTGGAATTAGTTTCCTCAATGAACATTAGCAGGGCTAGTCCATTAATACAGACTGTCTGGACTCATTTCCCACATCATTAGAGGGGTGGGAACATTCTAGTTAACTGCTACTATTGTCATTTCCTGACGGATTTTACTATAGGTGTTAAAGGAGATCTATCACCTTTTATAAAATTCGACATTGTGGAGAAGCTCTTGTACTAATTCTGCTCCAAGGTCCGGTAGAAAGGGTCCATTTGCCCGATTGATTATTTATTTATTATTTTATTGGTTTGTGTTGTTTTTGCTGGTTGCAGACAAACTTGAGTTTATTTTGAGAGACTTTATACATATGTATTACGTTTAATTCCCCGGTGGAACAAAAGGACTAGGTTTGTTTTTGTTTATTTTACAACTGAAGGATTGCAAATAAATAAATAAGAAAGGGAAATAAACTCAAAACGATACAAATTAATCCTCAAAGAGAACATTTTTACCAGCCACTATGTAGGAAATACTGTCTGACCAATCCAAACAGTTTTTGAAGGCAATGCTGGAAAAATTTGAGTTCACAGATACTTTTTTTTCTGCTTGCTTGGAAGAAGTATTCCCTGGTGGTACATGTCTTTCTTTTAAAGCATTTTGGGAAGTCAATTACTAGTAAACACCCAAAAATGAATATACTCTATATGTATTCATATATAGGAAACACTATGAGCCTCATTGACTAAAGTGTGAATAGTCTCGTAGAGATATGAATTTGCATCTGTTCTCTACTTCCCCATGTTTGCTTATTGAGCAAAGTCTGCGAAGTGGCAAATATGCAACTAAATCAAGCGACTATGTGACTCACGAACTTATGGAGGTCTTCGCATCATTTTGCATGTGCGTGCACAGGTACTTCTACCATTAACTAAAATGTGAAGGAGCGAATGAGACTGGGTGAACTGCTCCGATTCGATTCACCTGTTTGACTTCGCCACTTCAGACTGGTGAATTGGAGGGTTGGTGACAGGGCTCCAGTGTTGCGTAAGGTGACTATATTCATTAAAAAGTGACAATGACGACTGCATCTAAATGATAACATGACCTAGGGACAAGGTGACATAGAAATAGATAGAATATTCACACAATACAGTTAGTGGGTTTGGGTGAGACTAATGTCACTGCCCTTCACTTGTCGAATTTGCCTCACTCCGCAGGACTTCTCGGCCTACTTCTATCTGACTGACTACACTACACTATGCATCTGACAAGCGATCGATGCTGTCCACCTGTTCAACAAGTGTATTCTCCACTTAGTCAATCCTGAGATGTGAGTTTGCGACTATTTTGGCAACATGACAAACTGTAGGAAAATAAATTCGACAGGTGAATTCACAGTTTAGTCAATGAGGCCCATATTCTAAACTTAGAGGAAATGTAAAGTAAAAAACAAAAATTCTGCTATAATATTTATACTTTTTAATTTCATCTGGTTATTATTCTCTCTCCTTTTGTATATATTTTCAGAGTGCACATTTTGTAACATTATAAGATTTGTTACAT
>WMED01028494.1:0-10441 GCA_019650415.1 Pipa parva | reverse complement strand
ATTATAATAATAGTACATGTCCTACTCAGGGAAACCTAACAGTGCTTATATTAGAATAATTAATTATAATAATAATAGTAGCACCACCACTAGCCTTTACCAGACCTGGTGCTGTGTATAGGATCTATGACTACATTCAGTACACTGCATTTCACAGGCTTTATTTGGCAGCCAACCTTAACAAAGATGGCAGTTGCAGCTCAAACAAGCGCCCACTTCCGTGTTCTGGAATCCCGCGCACTTCCGGTCTCACTCTTGGTAATCGGAAAGAGAAGCAAGTTGCTCGGGCATCGCTCAGCTGATTAAAGTGTAGGTATGTGGCGCCTGGTAGAGAGTATTCCGCACACGGGCACAGAGCTAGTCTCCACTGGTGCATGTAGGCCAGGGATCTGCAGCCATCTGTAGACGCCTACTGTAGCCATGACATGCCTGGACATGTATTGCACTTACAGCAGCACAGTCGCATGTGGTAGACGCATGTACAGAGTCTAGGGCGCTTCAGTCTGCTGTACAGTCTGTTGTAGGAATGTTTAAGCTTCTATGTAGCTGCAGGGAATAGTCTATGTAATGAAAGGAATATGTGTGGGAAATAAACTTTTTATCAGTTTAGAGTTTATTTTACTGTATTGTAGCCAATGAGGGTATTGGGCAATTTATCTATTTTTATTTTTCTGATTGTGAAGTAGTTGACATTATGCTGTAGCACACAGCAAGGGATCATTACTTTTACTTTTTGTGTTCAGGCCCTATATGTCCTTTTATGTCTCTTCATCAAATAAATAATATTATACATATTGAATTGATATTTAGTATGTTGTGGTTAAAGCGCTGTTCACTATTGAATTGATATTTAGTATGTTGTGGTTAAAGCGCCGTTCACTATTGAATTGATATTTAGTATGTTGTGGTTAAAGCGCCGTTCACTATTGAATTGATATTTAGTGTGTTGTGGTTAAAGCGCCGTTCACTATTGAATTGATATTTAGTGTGTTGTGGTGGGATTTAAAAACAAAATCTCTGTATTGTTTTTTTTTTGTTTTTTTTGTTTTACTTTACTCCCAGTTTTCCTTCTCTTTTGTTGAGTTATCAGAAAAAGTGCCAAGATGCTGGCTGGCGTTGCTAAATGCCATGGATATGTAAGCTGCGCTGATAAATTCAATAAAAACGATAGGAAGAAAATGAGGGAGTCGGATGGTTGCAGGATAAGCCCACTTCTTGCCTGAAACGGTTCAGTTAGCCATTCTTACCCCGGCTGGCGTTGTGCATTGTCAGCCTGCGACTTTAGCTAGCCTTAAAACCAGAGTAGGCAGCATGTGACTGTCCATTACACTATTTAAAGAGAAGAGAGTAGCCTGCTTCTCTTTAAACCTTAACTTCAATAATTACAAATGGTTGTCATTTTATTTTACCCTGCATACCAGCTACCTGATCTGTTGAACCCCCTCAGATGACAGGTGGCATGATGATTGACATAATTGCTAGTCTGTCTGAACTGCTCCCATTTTTGGCAGGAAGCAAGTATGCCCATTAGCAATTATTTGAAAAATAAAAATAATGACATACATATACAATTCAATGTGTCTAATTAGAGTTATCCTTGTCTGGGCAATGTCTGGAGACTTATTTTCGTATTGGGGCATTGTTCTTGGATTTCTAGTTAAGAGGGCAGCAATGAGGAACTTTATCATTCTGGCCTATTGCTGTAGAGAAAGGCAGTTTATTCCAGAGCATTGGTTTCCTTGCGTACTTGATTAACCCTTTGCTTCTATACATTAGATAACAAGAAATTTCTGTGTCTTGCATGACTTGTAGGTAATTTTTCTTGTAATGCTTAGGCTAAACATCCTGGAGTTCATTTACTAAGATTTGCTGTGTTACATATCCATTGCCATATAAGTCCTGTTTACCAAATTAGTACTGTGAGGACTATTTTGCTAGTTAGTGCACAACATTTGAGAACTTTAATGCCACCTGTGTTGAGGCAGGTTTCTCCCAGTCCTAGTTTCTGCTTCAAATATGTTCACATAATTCTACATTGTCATTGTAGTGTAGTCTCCTTCTCTCTTGGGGGGTTATTAGATAAAGTCTGAATTGTTGCTAAAAGTTGTGAATTCATCAGATCAAGACAGTGGAATATTATCACTGTCACAACTTAAAAATGATCACAGTCACAGATTTGCCATGGGAATCCATTGTTTGAGAATTCAACAGTCAAATTTTCACTTTAGTCAATAAAGCCTTGATGTAATGCATTGTGAGCCATCACTGCTGTAGAGACTAAGGGGGTAATTCAGGAAAGAGTGAAGTTACCTTGCGATGCTTCTCATCAGTTTGCCGAGATGGGTACGCGCTCTCTGGTCTCCTGCAAGCGGAGATTAGCGAACACTTTAAAGGTACTTTGGCTCACCTCGCGACCACTCGAGTCGCCTTGCCGATGTACCTTTTAAAGCGTTCGCTGATCTCTGCTTGCAGGAGACCAGGGAGCACGTACCCGTTTCGGCGAACTGTTGAGAAGCATCGAAGGGAACTTCGCTCTTTCCTGAATTACCCCCTAAGCCTCTGCTACTGCCTGGCTTAATAGGTACAAAACAATGATTTTCAACACTTAATTTGATTGTCCATAATAAAAAATAAGCTTTGTCCTTATACAGTTGTTTACATCTGAAGTTAAACACTTATCTTTCGCCACTTGTATCATCGCTCCACCATATTGTCCAGTAATATTCCATGCTGTGTGAAAATTATGCTTTTTTTTTTGTGTGTGTGTTTTGGAAGAGATTATCCTTTGTGCCTTATGCTGCAATCTTAAGCTGCTAAATCCTGGTTGTGCCCATTACTACTTCACAAGGCTGCCCACTATTACTTCTAATTAGGGTATCATATTTTTTTTCCTTTGATATCCATTATTGGCTAATTTTTGTTCATTTTCCATATTTGCTTTTTATGTAGGTTTGAAGATGTTGGCTGGACAGGATGAGTTTCTCAACTCTCCACCAAAGAAAACTGTCAGATTTGGTGGAAAAATGACAGAAGTCTTACTTAAATATTCCCAGGTAACTATAATTAACCTAGTGTATTGTGTGCCTGTATCATTTAAGGGGGATGCTGGGACTTGTAGTGCAACAGCAGCCATAGTGCTGTCACATACTTTATGTAGACAACATAGGAAATACTCATAGAGAAATTCTCTCATTTTTTTTGTTGTTGTTTTTCTTTAGGGCGATGTTGCAGACTTTGAACTTTTAAAGCATCAGTTATCTGATCCAGACATTAAGGTACAGATTCTAAAATGGCTGCTTTGTACACTTTGAGACCTGTAGCTCCAGGACACCAAACAGCTCTCATTAAGGGAGTTATTCACTAAGGTGCGAATTTGACTGTCGAATTCGCAAACTGCGGATTCCCATAGCAAATCCACTACAATTTCCCCATTGTAAAGTCGCAAAAATTCTTTAATGTTAAGATTGCAACAATTTTCCTATACAGTGATACCTTGGTTCTCAACCACAATTCGTTCTGGAAGTGCGGTTGAGAACCAAATTTGGTTGAGAACCAAAACAATTTATCCCATAAGAAATCCAATCGCAGATTGACTTGTATTGATGCTGCGAATGCCATTCTGCTCATCTCGGGTGTTTGAGTTCCAAATATTTGTTCAGATTCCAAGACAAAATTTTCTCAAATTTCGTGGTTGAAAACCAATTTGTTTGAAATCCAAGTCGTTTGAAAACTGAGGTACCACTGTATTAAAGTCACTGCTGCGAGTCTGCGACAATATTCTCATTATAAAGACGTGACTGCGACTGTAGCAGCCTGCTGTGACTGTCTTTATCTGGAGAATTTGCACCTATATGCAACAATTCGGACTTTAGTGATTAACCCCCCCTAAGTCCTCTGCTTGACCATTGTCAATGAAATAGCCTATTCAGATAACTTATAAAGGTAGCCATACTTTGCTTTTAGATTTCTAATTTAATAAAACCTCAGGTGGATGGTCAATATCATTTGTGGCATTTTTCGACAATTGTTTATCAGCAATTATTCTCCAGTCTAATTAGATTGTAAGCGTTCCCTCAAAAATAAAAATGTAATTGTTTATACTGGTGGTTAAAAACTGGCATATCTGAAAGCATGTGAATACATATTAATGGAAATACCACAAGATGTTAGTAAATTAATGAATACACAGTCTTTTTTAAAATATGCATTTACCTTGTTTTGTGTTTAACAACCCTTTATTTAAATATTTGTAAATTTGAATGGAGGTCAATGGATAAAGCATAGAAAACACTACAACAATTGGAAGATGTTGTATTTGTACATAATGTTTATATGCATTTTCAACAGGAATATTAAATGCATCTTGAAAGATTGCTGCAGTTACATAAAAATACATAATAATAAAATAAGCCCATACAAATGCCTTTGTTATATACAATAAACTCAGTTTTAGGGGGTAATTCAGCATAGTCCGAACTAGCCCTCCGATGCTTCGCCTCTGTTCGCACACACTGTTATGCACTCGCTGATGTGCTGTGTGTGGACATCAGCGAACGCTTTAAAGGGATTCCAGTCTCGGTGAGGCTCGCCTCACTGGTTGGAACTGAAGAAAAGATCAAGCGCAGGAAACAGTGCTGGAGAAAAGTAATGTAACCCTCCTTAAGGATTATCCCTAGACTTACGAGCCTTTAGTTCTTCTATAAGCTATGTTTTAATATGTAACCCTTATCCCAAAGCAAAAATGTTTTTAATATATTGTTCATTTTTGGGTTTTGCTAAAATCTCCTGAATTTCACTGCTGTTCCCTGAAGTGGGACCATGTGGTGACCATGTAACACACCTCTGCCTCAGGTCCTCTATTACTAATCACCTCCACTGCCGACAACTGCTTTTTGTTTTGTAACCAAGCATTTTTACATTAAGAAAACTCATATAGTAGTGTTTTCTTACAGTAAAACCCTCTTACAAAGTAATTAGCAGTTGTTGGGAGTGGAGAAGGCAAGTTAGTGAGGTCTATGGGACAGGCCTACACAAAAAAAACGTGTCACACCTGACATTGCCCTTAGCAGGTCACAAAAACTCTATTTGCAGAACAGCTTTCTCCAAAGAACAGGTTGCAACCCTTGTCATATTTTTAAACCGTGTTCTTGATGAATATTTGAAGAGTAGGTAAAAAGCAGCATATTAACTCCAAAGAAATAACACTAAGGCTAAACTAAAAAAAAAAAATGTTTTGCTATAGTTTTCCTTTAAAGCACAGAAAAATCAGTTTAATTTTGATGATCCTATCCCTTTCAAAGCAGTTATAGAATATAAAACTACAACATAAATTTGGTAACATGTCTGCTTTTACAGGATGTGCAGATTTTAAACTGGCTTCATGAATTCCGCTTGTCCGTTACCTACCTGACGAAAGACTATGAGCAGCTTGTCAACACCATATTGGTAAGTTAAAAATATCAAGCGATAGGTAGGTAGGTGTTCACCTTGTCAGGGGCTCTGATAGGTTTTACTATGTGATTCTGCTAATTTAGAGACCCGTTGTTTGGCTCACACTTTGCTTAATTATTGTGTTTATACATGCTGTACAATGGATATATAGATACTGTTATTTTGCCAGTTGTCAACTGATTAATCGATGCTTGGTTGTTGTAACTCCTTGTAGCTGAGTATTTATTATCTTGTAGAAGTTACCATGGATAAAGAGAAGCAAAGAAGTTGTGGAGGAATATCTGTCCTTTTTAGGGAACCTTGTATCAGCCCAGACAGTGCACTTGAGATCTTGCCTGAGAATGGTTGTCTCACACTTTGTACCAGGTAACAGTTGCTCTTTATTCTTTTTCTAAATTTAAATGCTGTTTGTTTTTTTCTTGTTTGTTTTTTTTTAAGAGATTAAAAATATATACATATTCGAATGAAAAAATACCAATAATTAGAGATAGGTAATAATTCCGTAGTGGTCAGATTGATGATTTGTTTACAGAGCTGAGGTTAAATTATGTAAAGGTTAAAGGTGTGGAGAGGCCTCTTACAAAAGTGAATTTTTGGGCAGCACAAGAGAAATCCTGAAGATGTGGGTGGGGAAATATCAGCGAGGAGAGGGGTTCATGTGCAGAATGGAGCGAGGGTATGGCTGGAGTAATACTTAGATCAGAGATGTATGAAGGGGTTTCGTTGTTAAATGCTCTGTATATTAGGGTGAGGATTTGTAACTTTTATACTTCAGTAAATATATATATATATACTCATTTACACATGATATTTGATGACTTCATGTTTAATGTTTAATGATGGAGAGGAAAAGCTACAAGCAATATAGTTTTTCTAAGACAAACAAAATAAATAATCCTAGTTTAGTTTAGCTCTAGATGCATTCTAAGGCAATGTATAACAGTACAACAATATTTTCTTCCTCGTAGCTCGAGTGATCGTAAGAGAAGGTGACGTGTGTGTTTCTGATTCCGAAGATGAAGATGAAGGTTAGCAAATGTCGTGTGTGTGTAGATTTTTTATATACTGTGTGACTTTAGCAATGTAAGAAAAAAGACAAATGTAGCTCCAGTAATTGGGCAAGAGAGTTAAAACCAATTGGGTAAACCCTCCTTCTTTGTAGAAGTTAGGAGACAATAAGAAATGTGTGAGGAGGGGCAGCCCTGGTACACCCTGGTCTGTGCTTTACCCTTTCCCTGAAGCTGATCCTACTTCACTTTTTTTCTATTGCTCTACTCAGTAGACAGAAATGTGTAGTTCCCTTCAGATGTTTTATAATAGAGCATCTTTGGTCAATTTAAAAGAAGGCTGACATCCGGGCCCTGATAGAGGATCAAACTTTAGTCTTCTCCCTCCTTCCATTTGCCTCCATTGCAGGACCCATTCCAACTACATTGTCCAGTGTAATAAATGGGTAAGAATGAGTTCTAAGACTTCTCTTGGCTGGTGACCCTCTGACCCCTTTCTAAAAGGTCATTCGTACCAAAAGATAAAAAATGCTTCAATTGCAGCATTCATAGTACTATATGTTAAAGCTGTGCTGCCAAAAATTCTAATTTGTGTCTATATTTATTGTATTATCTGTTTATCTTTAAAAATGTGGCTTTTTGGGGCATTTCAAATCTAAATGAGAATTTTTATTTCTCTCTATCTCTTGGGGGACACAGGACCATGGGGTAAAGCTCCCTCCCACTGGAGGCAGGACACTAGGAAAAAGGAAACTCCTCCCTAGGAGCTTTACCCCTGAGCACAGGAAGACAATCCCCAGTCTTTATAGCGTCCTTTCTCCAAGGAGGCAGTGACCAGATCTTGTGCAACAGAATTGATTTTTTCTACGGTCAGACACCCTCTCTGACACCCGTGGGTATGACAGGGGACAGTAACATTTCTGAGCCCTCCACTTTCTACCCCCTTCGTGGGATTGGGAAGGGAGTATAATGGCTCTGCTCCACTTCCCCCTGGGCTTCCAGGCTGGCTAGTGTGACCCCCAGGACTATCTGCTCCCACTATGCAGACTCGGGCACCTCCACCTCTCCCCTGAACTGCCATGCTGGCGAGTGTGTGATTCCAGTGTTCCCTGTACCTACACATCACTGAAGGAATCTTTTGGATACAGGCTGTTCCAACCTCCCCTATACATTCACAGATTGAGAAAGATGGAAATCTCAGCTCCATTCCTGCATGTCATTACAGCTAAAATCGCTATATATGACACACCCTACAAGGTAAGCATTTATCCCTGTTGCTCACAGTAACCTCCCTTCGGTTTGCCTACCTCCCCCCCAGGGCCTTTCCTCCTAACCGCGACCTCCTGCTGGGTGCTACATTCTGCCATGATCCCTCTGCCTAAGCCCCTTAATTAGCCGGCCGACGTTTTGACTTCTGTAAACCGCGGCCAGCTCGCGACCTTTGACCAGCAGCTATCGCGAGATCTCGCAGCCGCCATTTTGGATTCTCTGTGATACGCGGCTGATTTTCGTCCCCTTTGCCAGGCAGTTAATCGCGAGCTCTCTCGGCCGCCATCTTATCCTCTTACAGTGACGGCAGACAACGCGGTGAGCAACCCTTCAGCAGCAGCATCTCTAGGATCGCTGAAACAGTCGCAGGAACACACTTACGGGTCTGTAATTTACTTTATCCTACTGGAACTAGGCACTAGAGATATCCGGAGGTAGGGGGTTACTCTTGGCAGCACAGAGAGCAATTTCAGAGGCTCTTGTCCCTATATAGGGAGAAATCCTTCTGTTATTTCTAATTTTACATTGCTTCAGTGCTCTATTCCTTTTATTCCTGCTATTGCCATTGTACATCAGAGCAGTTTAAAAAAAAAAAAGAAGAGGTATCTCTTTTTTAGTTTCAATACTAATTAGGATTGAATAAACTGCATAGAGTGATTTGTACAGATTCCTCTGTTTCCATTTTTAGTTGCTATACTAATAAAGGTTGATTTATTCTTTTTTGGAGTGAGTTGTGTCAGTCTCAGCTTAAAGATTAAGCACAATCAATTTCACCCAATCAAACTGGGGTTTAGCCGGTCTCCCCGGTGCCATTGGTAAGATGTTAGGCCGTTTCGCGGCAGATCATTCTAAATCCTCATGGAAACTCCCCCATCGTAAACCCCATTCAGACATAGTCTTCCACCTCTCTGGGTTTCCGCTCTTCAGAGGAAGAGGGAACCGAGAGCAGTCAAATAAAGGCACCGGAGAGCAGGTGGAGACCACCCGATGCACGTATCAGAGGGAAAATAGAAGAAAAAGAGCAGAAGCATGCCACAACAGAAACTTCAGTTTCGGCGCACACACAAGCTCCCCAAGATGGTGGCGATACGCTGCATACAGAGCACAGAGTGGAAAGCAGTGCAGAGACTACAGCACCAACCTCTCCAAATCATCTCACACAGCAGATATTGGAAAGCCAACTTCAGAAATTACAGAAAAACAGGTAATCAAAAAAGCGTATTGTTTGCACTAAGCAGTTGCTCCTCAGGGGATTACTGCTCATTCTACCAGAGCTGTTGGTGCTTCCTAGGGAGTACGGCATCAGGCTTCACTGGAACAATTATGTAAGGCGGCTACGTGGACATCCCCTTCTACTTTCATTAAATTTTACAAGGTAGATCTCTTTTCCTCTCAGCAGGCTAGTTTTGGGAGAAAAGTTTTATAGGCAGCAGTGGCTCCTATTTCTTAGGAGTTTTTTCCTGTGATGCTAAATTTTCAGTTTTTGTGTCTCCCACCCTATTGGGACTGCATTGGTATGTCCTCATGGTCCTGTGTCCCCCAAGAGATAGAGAGAAAAGGAGATTTTACTTATTGATCAATCTTTTTCTCTGAAGATCTCTTGGGGGACACGGGACAATTTTTAGGGTGTTTTGTTTGAGTTACGTTGATTGTGTTTTTTATTATTATTTTTACTACTATTGTTATTGTTGCCATTCGAGTTTTGGAGGAAAGTCTTTGATAAAATTCTGGAGATTCTGTTCTTGTGGTCAGGGGTAAAGCCCCTTGGGAGGAGTCTCTTTTTTCTAGTGTCCTGCCTCCAGTGGGAGGGAGCTTTACCCATGGTCCTGTGTCCCCCAAGAGATCTACAGAGAAAAAGATTTATCGGTAAGTAAAGTCTACTTTTTGTCAATGTAATTGTTCCTTTAAGTGCTGAGAGCTGTAGTTGCTGAAGTACAATTGTGCTTTTGTAGGGATTAGGAGGAAATAATTAGTAAATCTGCTAAGACTGTTAATTTAAAAACATTGTGTACCCATTGGCATATTTGTCACCTTCTGTTCTAGATATTATTGCAACATTCAACACGTCCCACAGAGCATTGCAAATTATCGCAAAATATGTTCCTTCGTAAGTACTTTACTTTTTACATTTTAAGGTATTTTGTTGCAATATATATACAGTCATGGCCAAAAGTTTTGAGAATGACACAAATATATTTTCACATGATCTGCTGCCCTCTGGTTTTTATGTGTGTTTGTCAGATGTATTTATCACATACAGAAATACAATTGCAATCATATTATGAGTAATAAAAGCTTTTATTGACAGTTAGAATGAGTTAATGCAGCAGGTCAATATTTGCAGCGTTGACCCTTCTTCTTCAGGACTTCAGGACCTCTGCAATTCTCCCTGGCATGCTCTCAATCAACTTCTGGACCAAATCCTGACTGATAGCAGTCCATTCTTGCACAATCAATGCTTGCATTTTGTCAGAATTTGTAGGTTTTTGTTTGTCTACCCGTCTCTTGATGATTGACCACAAGTTCTCAATGGGATTAAGATCTGGGGAGTTTCCAGGCCATGGACCCAAAATCTCTGTTTTGTTCCCTGAGCCATTTAGTTATCACCTTTGCTTTATGGCAAGGTGCTCAACAATGCCTTTTCCAGCATAATGGATCACCAAACTGCTCTTGGACGGTTGGCAGAAGTTGCTCTCGGAGGACATTCTGGTACC
>WMED01028493.1:0-10442 GCA_019650415.1 Pipa parva | reverse complement strand
TGTGATCTCAAATGAAATCTCGCGAGAATAAAATGAGATTTCTCTTGGTCTTTTCAACTTTAATAAATTTCACCCTTTAAAATGATCATGAAAATGATTGTTTATTAACTTAATGGATTCCAAAGGTTTTAATTAACAAGTCAACTTCACATATTTTTAATGATATGGAATTTCTACGTCTGTGGGAGTAGCAAATCCATTATAAATTAGGCTTTTACCTTCTTGTTCCAGATCTTTGAGGCAGCCTAAGTGGAGCACTGAAGCTCACTAATTTAATGTACTACTTTGTTACATTGATCATCTAATACTGTATATATATAAGAATACTTTATCAGAATTTTTAGCTACTTAACCATCCTTGGAAAGATGGGTATGATATGTGAGAAATTACAACTCTAATTCTATATATAGAATGGAGATCTCATTGAGTGAAAATACTTTCCCTCTTTTGCTGCAACCCATATGGCTCCTAGCGCGATATGTACACCAAATAATTGGTAACTATATTTGTATCAAGGTCAGATGGATGATAAGAGTACTGAATAATGAGGCTTTGAATAAGTCATTCTATCGGCATCTCTACACAATCTGGATTGTTTCTTTTTTCCTTGGAACATAATTTATGGTCTAAGAAGAACAGTGTGCCATGGATCAACATCTGGTTGTAGAATAAATTGCTAATTTAATGTGGGCAGCCCAAAACTGTGATAAATGAACTATATTATATATTATATACTATTGGAAAATGTTATTAGGGGATTTGACTACTAATATCATAATTATAAAAAAAACATAAATGGTATGACTTCCTCTGAAAACTAACAGCAATATACTAAAATTAAACCTTATCATCAATCCAGATCTTTTCCAGTATGATTAGGAATTAATGGGTAGCACACAGATGAGATACATTCAGGTTCACAGGTTACTTGTCTTTATGCACTAGTTCATTTTCTAAGGGGGTTATTCATTAAGGTGCGAATTTGACTGTCGAATTCGCAAACAGAGGATTCCCATAGCAAATCCGCAACAATTTCCCCATTGTAAAGTTGCAACAATTTTTTAATGTTAAGGTTGCGACAATTTTCCCATAATAAAGACGCGACTGAGACAATATTCTCATTATAAAGACGCGACTGCGACGGTATCAGACTATGGTGACTGTCCTTATCTGGCTAATTCACACCTAAATGCAACAGTTCGGACTTTAGTGAATAACCCCCTTTAATCTGTGATTCCCAAAACTATTAAATATATGTAGAAATGTTGATATTTCCTTTTGAAGAATACATTTAGTTTAGCATTGTCTTAAATGTGTTAAATAATAATATATTAAAGATGTCTTCACCCAGCAAAAGAAAAGCAAACACTAAGTAATAACAATGAAAAAACTTCTAGAGAACATAATTTTTACATTTATTATGTATGAATGGCATACCAATCCAATTGGGATTTAGCCTAACTTTGCTCTTCAATTGTTCTAATGCCCAACATAAGGTGTTCCAACAATTAAGCAAAACAGAACTTTTGAACAACCTTGAACAGATCCAAGAATTCAGATTCTACAAGATTCCCACAGGAATTGTCTCAGAACACTATTCTGCATTAACCCCATTGTGTTTTCTATTTCCATCTATAGATGAAAAATTAATTTATTGCATTAAAAAGATACTGACATCTTTCCAAATACCCTGTTTTATCCTAAAAAAATGTTATGAACAATGTAGATGTAACACATATGTCCCTCTAGCCTTGAGATTTAAACCACGGATTCTCTGTTTAGAGACATTAGACTTACCACTCAGCCATGGGAGAATTTGGTGTTCTGTTCCTTTCTCTGTATTAGGTTCCTAAATCCATTTTTGTATTATTCCATTTCCCACCATGCCCAGATATCTTCAACTTGCTGATCACATTACACCAATCCAGAAGCACTATTCCAGCCAATCCCTGTGGAATACTGAGTTTAAATAGCCTAAAGGTTCATTCACTGATTGTCCATTTATAGGTCACCCTTTTGTGTTTCTGGGTGCTATATGCCGTTGTTTATCTGAATTTTGACCTTGATCTATTATTTGACTACGTTTGATCTCTGCCTGCCCTGACTTCTTTCTGGTGTTCTTACTACAACTGCACCTGACTTTCCAGATTTCCCTCCCATTCTTCTGTTCCTGGCTGTACTCTCCACCTGGGGAGTGGCTGTCTCTGGGACAGCCACTCCCCAGGTGGAGAGTACAGCCAGGAGATCCTCTTGCAGCAAAGACCATACCCCTGGGGAAGGATGAAGACCAGGAATTCCTTAGACTCCACACCCAGAGGTCAGTCAGCATCAAACCTCCTGTGGAGTTGTGTGAGCAACCCACCTAACAGTATTGTATATTCATTCTGCTTAAAACTCCTGATTTTTTGCCCACCCTTACCACATTGACTTTGTCTAAGAACCTTTCATTTGGTGGCTTTACAGATGAAAAATTATTTTAGGGCATTAAAAAGTCACTGACACTTTTTCAAAAACCCTGTTTTTAGAACTGTCCTGCTTGCAGTCATATGGGCAATCTTTGATGGAACTAATCAGAGGAACCTGCAATTGGCAATTTTTTCCTGCAAAGGTCACTGCAGTTGAACTGGGAAAAGTCAAGTTGAAGTCTGGACTATTTTTATACTAGGTTAATGTAGTTCTAAAGTCGAAGCATGAACCTGCTCAACTCATTGCATCCTTAACAACATACTGTCACTATTTAAAAGATATGTAAGTTATACTTTAAATAACATAGTGATGATTTTGTTGATGGCTTTCTTTTTTGCCACATTACACCCACTACATTACATCTCCTTGGATAAATGGAATTATAAAATAATTAATAATGCAATTGTACTGGTATCTTGTGTAGTGTGATTATAGTATAAAATCACCAATATTTATTAAAATGGATCAAGGAAAAAATGACTAATCATAGGTGCTATTTCTATTGCCTTTATATAACATTTGCTTTACTTTGATTAATGTAACTAAAACATTGCATGAACCCAGATTACATACTAATTGATTGTCGCTATTGGAAACTTGCTTACTTTCAGTGGGTATGAGGCTCTATGTTCATTTACATCCTTTGATTGTACAATTCAGCTATAAATCATTGTGTCAAGTCATGTTATTTCCTTTCATAGAATGGCAAATTCATTTTATAGAGTTATAAGAAATATAGTTGGATTTGTTTCTTTGGTACAGATAAGACCGTCTCCTGAGTGTTGGATCCACGGCAGTAATAGTTGTTATGCAAAAGCCATTCAGGAAAAAAGATGAGATGCAGTAAAATCATATTGCAAGGACAGAGGTTAAAAAACAGGCCTCACAGGCTGGTAGGAAAAAATACAGGATACTTAGGATGTCCTTACCGATATGTGCTGTCCGTAGCTAAGATGCTTATTGCTTGTATTTTGATGCCTTTGAAAAAATATAATAGATGGCTTAGTGGGAACATAATTATTTATTTACTGAATCTTATTTTGTAGTAATCCTGATGCGTAAACAAAATCTGCAACAAAAAGATCACCGTAAGTGCAAGTGTTACCTTAAGAAAATTCTGTGGGAAGAAGCTGGCACTGTGGCACAGGACTCAAAATCCTCCAAATGGACTGTACAAAATTTGATCCAGACTAGACCTTTACAGGGGAAATGCCATATTGACTGCCCTGCTTACCAGAAAGTGTCACCATGATGCTACTTGCTCCCCAGACCAGTTTCATTCTAAGTTACAAACTGAATGCTGAGTAGTATTCCGCTCTCCAGGTGACCTGCTTATATATAAATAAATTTGAATGGAATATCAATCCACTCTTGTGATATGAAGGATGAAGGAACAGGACAATTACTCCACATACTTCAATACAAAGTTTGAAACTGAAGATAACATTTACTTAGGTAAACAGGGTAGAAAGAAAACATACCATTGTCACTGGCAGTCTTTACTAGGTTGTTAATATGCCTGCATGTTTATGTGACCTTTATTTTAAATGTTATTGCATCTTATTTACTTTATGTCAATTATCTGGACTTTTTCTCTGTGTTGCTAATGCATATACATTCCAGTACATAGGGTATATACAGTATATCAAATTACAGTTATACTATGTGCTGAAAAATGGCACTTGTAGTTTATTACCATTGTTGCTGTTTGATATATGATCATTGCCACAATGAGTAAATAAATATATTTGATTAAACATACAAGTAAACAAAATCTATTCAATTGTAATGTAGAAATTAATAATACTAGTTAATAATAGTCAGTCTTGATTGAAGTAGACCTCTTGCAATGATATAATCATTCATTACCTTAATAACCGTGTTTAAACAGTATATCAAAAATGAAAACATAAAATATATGTGTAAATGTTAATTTCAGCAAATGCATACCTAAATATAGCAGTAGTAGTGGGTGATTTATGTAATCCAAGATGTTAAATACTATAGGATTTATCAGAACATAGGCAATATGAAGATAAAGGCTGTCATATTGATAAATGTTTTTTCTCGCTTACCCCCTCCTTTTTCTCCTACTTCTCCTTGACCCCCAATTCAAATTTCATAGGCAATAAGCCAACATACACATACATGTCTTCAAGACATGTATAAACCGGTACAAACCATGAATCCAATGTATTGATTTTGCATTATTATCCAAATTGATAAAGATCATTTCTTTTTATTTTTAGTTATGACTAATACTAAATACTATAAATGGATA
The DNA here is from genome assembly GCA_019650415.1 of Pipa parva. Taxonomy (NCBI): domain Eukaryota; kingdom Metazoa; phylum Chordata; class Amphibia; order Anura; family Pipidae; genus Pipa; species Pipa parva. The sequence goes on along the minus strand of WMED01028493.1, from coordinate 5,694 downwards.
GCAGTTTGTTTGTTTTTTTAGCAAAAAAGAAAAGGCTTCATTACCTGAGCAAAATGGCTCCAATGCCTGGGCACCTCTACCCAAAATCAACAGCAAAATCAGTAAAGTATGTCAGAGGGGTCGTATAAAGTGTCATTTCAATTTATTGTGCCAGCCTCAGTGAATGAACATCCCAGTAGCATTCACAACGTTTTGGGGGAGGTACAATTTTTTACAGCTATAATTAGCGCTTCCACTGTACTTGTGATTTTTCAGAATTACTTTTACTTTCTACAGTCGTGAGGTATCTGAGCAGATGACCTCCGTGGTACAAGCATAGGAATTTTTTACTTTATAAGCATTATTTATTTTATTCATTTATTATTTGGACTATTGGACTCTTTTATTGCATTTTTTATATACAGTATATATTTTACATTTTATTCCATTACAAGGCGCTATACTGTTTTTGTTTTGTTTTTTTGACAATTTTACTGTCTAGTGGTTTTGTCATTCTCTCTCTTATAATTAGCGTTTGGTTTGAAAATGTTTCAATGGAGAACAACTACTATGTTTTCCTTCTGCAGGTTACAGACCGATTTTTGGCATTAATCTTTATACTATAACCTGAATTATGTTTCATGCTCATCCCATAATCCCATGCTTGAATTTCTTCTATATGTAAATGTACATTTTTATATATGAACATATACAGGAACAAAAAAATGCTTTTATTCACTTTACATATGTGAGATAACACTTTCATTATAGAACTTTTGATGTGCGCATTTCTATATAGATGCACATTATTATGTATGCACTTTTGTACTTTAATAGCATATTTACACTTTAGTATATAATAACTTTTTGGTGTCATTGTGTTGTGTATAAATAGAAGTTTATACTTATATTGATGATTTTTATCACCTGATGAAGGGTGGAGCTACCCCCTCCCCCCAAAAAAATACAATCACTTTACTGGAATATTCATGCACTCATGCTGGTGCAATAAATTGAAATTGCACTTTATACAGACCCTCTGATATTCTCTACTGATTTTCCTGTAGTTTTTTTTAAGTCAACTGGTATTGAAAAGGCTAAGTGGGGGAATTCACGATAGTGCGGTGAGGTGCAGAGTCTTTGCCTCACTTTGCACTGACTGATATGCGCTCGCTGATGTCCTGCACACGGACATCAGCAAGCGCTTTAAAGGGATTCCAGTCTCGGCGAGACCAAAAGAGTTGCCTCACCGAGACTGGAATCCCTTTAAAGCGCTTGCTGATGTCTGCGTGCAGGACATCAGCGAGCGCATATCAGTCAGTGCGAAGTGAGGTGAAGACTACGCACCTCACTTCGCACTATCGTGAATTCCCCCCTTATTCTCATATGACTTTCATAAAGAGACCAGACCTTGGAAACACAGACAGTCTGAACTGTTGACTCCTTTCCAAAACATGAATGGGGAAACATTCAGGTCAGTCACTGTTGATGCATGAAGAAGCTAAAGGGAAATTGCTAAGTGTCTTTATCGTTTATATCACTACAAGATATATTTGCATTGTGGGTATGCACAAGAAATTGCATGCATTTGCACACAGTGTAATATTTTGGTTTGGATAAGTAATGTATATCTAATTTTTCACTGAAATTTCCATTTTTTTTTCACCTCAATGATGTCACAGAGACAAAGTATTAAGATCCAATAATATAATAGACAAAAGTGTCCATTATAGAAAGTCATCTGGTTCCGTTCACAACTGAATATCTGTTACATTTGTTATCCCCAGGTATAAGTGAATTCATTTTGTACATTATTCTTCTACGATACATAATCAACTATTCTGACTCTGAGTGATTTCCTCCTCTGTCCTTCGGTACACTTACTGACAGGTAGTCTGATACAGCATATGTATTAGGAAATGCTTCCTCTAAGATAGAAAACCTTATCTCAGATATTTAATTTACTTCTGACAAGCTTCAGGACATTCCTGTATGTCTGTATATGTCTATTATTAACAATATGGGTATGTATTTTATTAGAAAAGGCCGCATGTTTATTTACTGGATTTTTTTTCTATTTAATGAATTTGACCTTGTGGGTTTTTTTATATGTGCTATGTATGCATTTTGCATATTCATACCTGCAAACATGCAGGCACTTCATGATAAAATATTGAATTGAATAAACAGGATCAGTGAAATAGCCAGACAGTGTAATGGAATTGGAAATGTTCAGAAGGCAAGAGAAGAATTCAAAGGGGGACATAGGGATAAAGGGCACTTCTTCTTCAAAGGGATATGGATGGCGGGAAAAAAAGAAAAATGAGAGAGAGAGTAGCTGTGGAATGTTGTTCTAAGAGAGAGGTGAGAGAGGGTGTTGTGATTGGCTGTGACCGGTGCCTGATTGTTGCATCATGTGACTCATTACCTTTTTAAAACAAAAATAACACCAGAAGATTAGCATACTAGTTATGTGGTGTTTGTTAGTTTGTCATCTTAGAAGTCTCTGATTTTGTGTTGTGTTTACAGACATCTTTTAAAAGACCAATAACTTAAATCAAAATTCCCATTTGCTTTGACATGGTAGGTATTCAAATACAGCACTTGCAAAAATGTTAATTCCATGAATTATATTCTGTCCGTTTTTATCTTTACGGATAGCAGCCATGGGCCTCATCCAGTCCTATTGTTTTCCCATGGTGCTTTAAATAAAGCACATACAGGAAGTGTGCCCTATAACCCAATTTTATTTTTATAAAGTTTATTTTATTTACACAATGTAGAATTATTGGAAGCACAGAATGAATATATAGTAACTATAAATGCTTTCTGAGACATTTTCAATTTTTGGTGTAACTTTTCTTTTAAGGATTTCTGGGAAACTTAATAAAAACATATTGTCTAACTTTACGTATAAAAAAAAAACTGGACAGAGCAGGCGTTTCTTTACTTTTACAGATAAAAGAGAGCTTGCAATATTCAAAAAGTAAAAACAAATGCAAATCAACAGAAACCAGGAATGAAGCATTTATAAAAGATTTTGACAAGTACAGTATTGGAATAATAGCCATGATAACCCAAATGGCAAATATATTTGTTCTGATGATACTGGCCCTGTAAGCTTAGTTAGTCAGATTCAGTTAGTATTGCTTTATGCACATTCCTGTCCTTTCCCAACCACCATCTAAACACACAATAGTGTAAAGCTGCATAGCAATAACTGCATTCCAAATGCACTTCCATCTGACTTTGTCTCTATAGAAAGGAATGGGGGTGTGATTGACAGGCCAGGTATCTCAGATACATTAAAGCTGTGGCATCTGGCAACACCCTCCACCTCTCACAAATGGATCACATAGTGTGAAGAGGTCATTACAAATGCCATAGAAATCAATTACATGCATTTGAATGCAACCAATAGATTCAACTGAAAGAGCCTGTGAAAAAGGCCATGGGCTGATTATTTATACTAAAGATTTTATTGATCCTGCGCCAGTGTGAAATATTAAAGAATTTTATTAGATTAAAGTGGAGGTACAGTGCTTTTAATAAGTAAATGTAGAATGTTTAGCAGTGGAGGAAGATTGTTTAAGACCAAGACTTTGGATTTGATTTCTTTGAGAAGATACAGCTGGACATTATTGGGCCATACCTACTGAATAATGAACTAATGATGAGGAGTGGGTAAAGAAATTAAATCTTAGGAATGGTTTTCCTGCTGAGGCAGGCAAGGGATAAGACTACATAGGCAGTTCTCCTACCAGATGCTTGTATAAGTCTTTGAAGACCCCCTAACCTGATGCATCACAGGTTTCTGAATAGTGAAAGTGTGCATTTGTTTAAAAATTAATGTTTATTTTGGATATTCCCTTCTGTTGCCTGACTCTGTACCTTATTGCCTGCATGGCTTTTTACTTTGGCCTGACAGACCTCTGGCTTGTTTCCATGCTTGCGTTTCTTCCTTCCCACACTCACCTTTCCTTTACCTTATTTTTTGCTTGTAGTTCAGTGGCTCCCACTCAGCCCAGGCACAGCTCCTCTAGCATTGTTGGGCTGTTTTCCTCTTGCATTTGTTAAGTCACTCTCAGCAGACGCTTGCTTGACAAAAGGCCACCACATTTCAAAGGTCTTAATCTGGAGTGCAGCAGTGGGCATCCCAATAACTACCCTGCTCCTGCTGAGCATTCAGAGGGGAAATAGGGAGTGTTTCCTAACACAGTTGTAAGGTGCTTTCTATCCCCAGACAGCTTCTATTGGGGAAATTTGCTTCTGCCTCCTTCCCTGTCACTAGGGTACTGGGTTTGGTTTCTTGTTGAACCGCTAACATTTCATGGACTACTCAGGCCATTACATTTTTGGGTAGAAGAATATAAACTTTCCCCTGCTTGTGTTTTGTCACTATACCCTCTAGTTCTCATTTTGATGCTAAATTACAATTTCCAGATACTTTATCTAGACATTGTCTGCAAGCTCTTGTTAAAGACCAGTATTAGGATGTAGGAGGAAGGCAGTGAATGCTCATTTCATTTGTGAGGTATAAAATGGAAAGATCTGCAATGAATCAGAAATTCAGTGTTTTTATAAGACCCACTTTGGTGCAGTATGAGCAATCTGTCATGCTTTGCTAAACTTGAAATGTAATCCTTAAAATGCAATGAAAAGTGGTATATTATTTTTCCAAGTTATTATCGAGAGGTCGTAATAATATTTTACTACTTTTTTGTTTTTATCATTTTCTTATTTACTGTAAGAATCATATGGTGTGCCAAACAATGTAAACCTCATTTTGTGTGCCAGAGACTATGTGTCATTTGAATATATATTGAATATATATTGAAATAGAGCTAAGCACTTAAGATTTCTATAAAAAATATGTCTTCCACCATTTTTTTAAGGACATTTTAAATTGTGCTTAGAAAATAGATCCAGATTAACCCAGTGGTTGACGTGAAAATAAGGACATGTGATAAAATGTATGTGCTCGAAGCCCTGATAAATATATGATAAATACATTGCAGTGATTGCAGTCTTTTTTTGTTTAATTTGTAAATAAGATAAACCTTGAATATTCAAGGTTTCTTCACTTGACTAAGTTGCTATTATTATACGCTAAAATGAGATATATTATGAGATAATGTGGTTTGTGCCATCAAATTGGCGAAGTTTATTCTGTTCTGTTAAAACCATAACAAGTAGAGTAAACTGGTTATTTTATTAAAATTTAATTAATGCAACTGCTTACTTCACATTCTTTGGGACACTAGTCTATGCTAGACTTAACCTCCACTTTCGTAAATTATCCAGGAGCAGTAGAGCCAGGACCTCCGAATGCAGCCACTATCTTAAGCAAAGATGACACCACAAGCCACTAAACTGTGTAAAATGGGAAACTCTTCATTTAGGGGGTAATTCAGGAAAGTGCAAACTTATCTTGCGATCCTTTGATTCACCTCACTGAGACTGGTACGCGCTCCCTTCTCTCCTGCACGCGCACTTCAGCGAACGCTTTAAAGGTACTTCATCTCGGCGAGGCAACTCGAGTGGTCACAAGGTGAGGTGAAGTACCTCGGCAAGGTGAATCGAAGGATCGCAAGGTAAGTTTACTTTGTGACTGAGATACAGGCTTATGACAGAAAGAATGATTTTCAGCAAGGTCATGCAGGGTTGGTGTCCTGATTCCTTTTGAAAAAAAAAAAAAACATGCCATTTTCTTTG
>WMED01028492.1:0-10442 GCA_019650415.1 Pipa parva | reverse complement strand
GGGGTTGTTTTGTTGCAGGAGGGACTGAATGGCTTAGTTACACCAGTTCTGTCAGGAGGAATGGGCCAAAATTCCTACCAACCATTGTGAGAAACTTATGGAAGGATATCCAAAACATTTGACCCAAATCATACACTTTAAGGGCAATGCTACCAAATACTAATGCATACTAAAAGTATACCTTTATACAGCATTTCTCTCTGTCATCTTTCCTGTCAGCCTGACTTTTCTTTTCAGAGTGTCGGGTAGGTGGAGCTAAATAATGGTTAACATCATAGCTTAGGGGTGGCGAACCTTTTTGGCACGGAGTGCCAAAAAGTTGAAGTCACCCACCAGCGCGTCCACCAAAGTGCCAGCGCTGGTGAGTGATGTCATCACGCCAGCGTTGGGGGAGGAGCGTGCACGCGTCAGGGGAGGAGAGTTCCCCTGCTAGCGTGCACTTCTTCAGTACAAGCCACGGACCCGATCTGACAGTTTTCAGTCCAGATCCGTGGCCTGCAGTAAAGAAGTGCACACGAGCAGGGAAGTTCTCCTCCCCTGACGCATGTGCGCTTCCCCCCGGCGCTGGCATGATGACGTTACTCACCAGCGCCGGCATTTTGGGGGATGCACTCGAGGGTGACGTCACCATTTTGGCACCCGTGGTATATAATATAATAAAATAATGTAAAGTTTTTGCATGTTTCAGTTTTTGGTAATACTAGAGTTTTTTCCAGGTGGGCTTTGTGGGGTTTTTTTTGGGGGGGGGTTTTCCCTCTGATTTATGATTTATTTCAATTTCTTAGTAGGTCCCATTCATTATTCTAACCACTGTCTGGTTGCTAGGGTTACTGACAAGATAACATTACTTTCTGAAATTGACAAGTACAGAATGAAAATGTTATCTACATCAAAGTACATATATATATATATATATATATATATATAAAAATGAAGATCAGTGGCAAATGATCTTAGATTATTCCTTTCATAACTTAATAAGGTTAATTTTACAGTGAACCTGTCATCTTGCCAAGGCTACACTGTGCATTTTGCCATGAGTTTTTGTGTATACAGTAATGCTCCTAAGCTCTGCTCCCTGCAGGCTTACTTTATAATATGGCAGTATTACACAAAAATTGTAGCACAGGCATTTTTTTGTGCAGTTGCTGCATTGTTCTAATTTAAGTGTATTGGGAGTGGAGCTAGGGGTTTCGCTGCACGCAAATGCAGATTGTAGCACTATATTAGACAGCTATCGTGGCGGTCACTGGCTTGGCTGTGCATGTTTCTTACTCTATATGTACAGCCCAAAATCTGCATAGGTCAGTGTTTAAAAGTCCAGTTTCTGTGTATGTTTCTTTAATCATCTGGATGGTAAGCATGGGTTAACCTAGCAAACCAAACTGGGATTTGAGGTACAGACTGAAAAAGGCATAGTACAGGGCCTGAACAGAAACATAAGTAATGAAAAAATAATTCTACCTGGAAAATCAAGCTTAATAAAAAAGTAATTGATTTTATATTTTACAGCAGTTGACGCGCAACCACTGAAAGATAAAAGGAGAACACGAGGGGAGTTTTTCCAGAAATTACATAAAATAAAGAATAGAAATGAATTTGTCAGCGTCTACAGCATAATAAAAATCAGCTTAAAGGTGAACACCCGCTTTATAGAAAATAATTCTTATTACCCCAAAAAGACAATTAGGAGTACAACTTCCTTTAATATTTCTTTACAACTATTTAATATTGTATATTAGAACATCTGTGGCTAAACCTCACAGTGGTAATAAAGTCAAGTAAATGGTAGCTTGGGAGCAAAGATTTGTCTGTTTGTCAGCACCAAAAAATACCGCCTTGAGTGCCAATGCCCCACGCAGCCAATCAGATACATGCCTTACCCTACAAATGACAAGAGGCTTGAAAACAGTATCTGCTGACTGGACTGAGGCAAAGTTTATCCATGTTAAAATGTTACAAACTTTAAATATTAATCTTACGAGCAGGACAAAAACATATTCGAGATATTAATCTTACAGGTGCAACAGTCCCATGCATACGCTCGGGATATTAATGGGGAACTATAGTCACATTACATCTTTACATATGCAGTATTAGACCCTAATGCAGGGGTCGGCAAAGTTGTTTGAGGAGGGAGCCATTTCACTCCCTCCTCCAGCGGCGACAACTATCTTGTGAGCTGCTGGAGGAGGGAGGCGTGCCCTCTCACAACCACATGACCACCGGCGGCCAATCAGAAGAGTCGTTGACGGTCATGGGCGGGGCTTCAGCAGTGCGCTCAGAGCCACAACAAGGCAGCTAAAGAGCCGCAAGTGGCTCGCGAGCCGCACTTTGCCGACCACTGCCCTAGTGAGAAGAGTTTTTCCCCGGTGGATATTTCATCTGAAGCAGAATGAATTATATACACAGCACTGATAAACTCCCGCACCAACCAGGTAATGTGTGTGACACAACTGCTAAACACGAGAAGAAAAAGCTGCCTGAGTTCTACTGGTTAAGCAGTGTGCTGACCTTTTGGCCTCATCAGTCATGCTTGATTACATTCCTGGAATATAGGAGATTAGAGAGGCACAGGCGTTAAGTAGTAAATAGGGCAAAAATGTCCAGGGGAGGGTACCTTTTCATGGAAAACTGGCCAGTACACATCACACACACATTTCCTGGTGCAGGAGTTTATCAGTGCTGCCTACTCAATCATTCTGCATCACATGAAACAGCTACTGGGGAGAAACACTTCTCACTAAGGTATAGTAATATGACTATAGTTCCCCTTTAAATTGGACCTGTTAGGTCCACTTAGATACATGGTTATCTGTATCAGTGATTAGTAACTAACTGAATGCTTTTAGCATTCCACTAAGACTGCAGAAATTGGAGCAATCTCCCTGCTTTACTCTCCCGATACTTGACTAAAAGTTTCAGTTGGAGGGGGCACTGCTATAGGGCAGCTGACAATATGGTTCCTCCAATCAGATCCCTGCTAGATCATGCTTTGGGGGTTCCCACTGGAGGAGCTATAATGTCAGCTGCCCTTTAGCCTCGCCACTTCTAACTCAAGCCTGAAGTCAGGCATCAGGCAGTAAAGAAGCAGGGATATGGCTTCAACTGCTGCAGTTTTGCTGAATGCTAAAACTGACTGGCTCCATCCCAAGGAGCAGTCTGGGAATTCAAAGTGTAATACCTGCAAAATAAAAACACACACACACACAAAAAAAATCACTGTAGATTAGAAAAATGTTTGTCTTGGGGGTAAATATAACAATTTAAGAAAAAAATGTAGATTTTAGTTCCCCTTTAATCACCAAAGCAGTAGCCTCAATCTTCATGCTTGAACTGGAGACTGCGAAAAATGTGGTCTACCACAGTGAACCAATTATGTATTAAACAAGAAGAACACTTTTGGGAACTTCCACATCAAATAATATCATGTTCTCAGTAACCCTTAACTCAAAAACATGCATCGCTATAGACATTTAAAGATTAAAAAACTGGGCCTCAACAGCATGAAAAAGCAATTTTACAGACAACTTGAGGCTCTCCAACGATTCAGTAATTGTATCTACCAGCAGCCAAGAGGAAGTATGGGATTTGAAGTTCTGAAACAAGTAGCTCAATACTAGCGGAATAAAGATTGATGTTAAGGAACTACAATGTTTTGAAGTCAGCGGTAAAATCTATGTCAAAATGCATCTCATTTATTTGGATGGGTTACCGCATCAAACCACGCATTTTTGCCCGCCAGCATTCTACTGTCGGAAAACAACCGCTGATGTATTACCTTGTAATAAACTGCTTGAAGACCAAACTACGCACTATTTGAATGCCAGCATCAAGATGCATTGTTTGACCTCATCTTGTCAAGACAAGCAAAACAGAGAGACTCTGATTGGATGATGGAGCTTGCATATTTAACTACAGAAATTAGCAAGTTAGACTTCCATCTTTGGCTTCATGTAAACTTTAACAAGAAACAAATGAATATGTTACAATAGTATTTGCAATCTGTTATTGAAAAATCGCTGCCCAAGCTAATCCTTGTGATGCCGTTATTTGATTAGGTTCAGAATGCAGACGGTTCTTGCTAATGATCTTGCAATGCAGTGAGCCAGCAGCGCTGGTACAGGCATACAGAGGGCTATTTGTCTCTAACACCACAGCTTGCTTTCAAAGAGACAAATGTATCCTCTGCTCCATCTGCAATGTGAGATTTCCACACCATTTTTTTAAGCCCTGCTCTAAAGCAGAGAAGTATTCCATTGATAGAAGAGTTCTGGCATTAAAGGCGCACTATAGTGCTGATACAACTGCACGCATACAAATAAAACTCCTTTATATTAAGCCATTTGATGACACAAATACTTAAAGTTTTGGCAAGAAAAAATACTTGCCTTTTGTTCCTTTAATTAGTTTTCCTGACAACTGACATTTTCCTCCCCTCTTTCTGTTCTGCAAGTCAGGCAACCAGAGAAGAAAAAGCTGCCTGCCTCCTATTGGTTAAGCAGTGTGCTGACCTTTTGGCCACATAAATTAAGCTTGGAATGCAGGAAATTACAGAGATTAAGCTGACTTGTGCACGTGTGCTAAGTAGTAAGTAGGGCAAAAATGTTCCGGGGAAGGTACCTTTTCATGGAAAACTGACCAGTACATGTCACACACACATTTCCTGGTGTGGGAGTTTATCAGTGCTGCCTACTCAATCGTTCTGCGTCACATGGAAAAAAACTACTGGGGAGAAATGCTTCTCACTAAGGTATAGTACTGCATATGTAAATATGTAATTTGACTATAGTTCTCCTTTAAGGAACCAGTAACATCAAAAATGAAAATGCCTAAATGCATTTATAGTTATTATAAATTCAATCTGTGCTTCTAAAAATTCTAAACTGTGTAAGGAACCAGTAACACCAGTAAGTTAACCAGCATATTATCACAATGATCTCAGTTAAATTCATGAATTTCAATGCTTTCTGTTTTTATATATTTACTGATAGCAACCATGTTGTTAAAGAGACCACACCCAGTCCAGTTGTTCACTATGGAGCTTTAGATAATACATATTTGTGAAGTGCCCCTAACTTGGGCACCAGGAAAAATCCCAGTGGCCCCTGGTACTAGTGGGTACTGTTGCTCATCATGGCACCCCCCGAGCAGTAATATTGGGGATCCATTTCTATCCATTGTTCTGGCTGCATTCTGAGTGGTGGAAAAGCATCTTGCTCCCTTCATTGCCCAGAATGCCAGTGTGCCATGAATGGGCAAAGAAGATACCTGTCCATTCATTCATAGCATAAGAGAATCCCGCTAGAAAGTTGCTTTTCCAGTGCTTGGAATGCTGTAAGAGTACAGGAGAGAAGAGGTTTGTTAGCAGTAGTAGTAGTAGTATTTATGGGTAATCGCGTGTGCCTGTTTGTGAATGCATGTGTATGCATATCTGCCCCCTACCTACATCTAACAGAATGGATGTGGAGCCCTTAGATCAGGTCAGTTATTCTATTGGGCCCTAAACCCAACATTGAGAAAGCCCAAAGCTAAATATCATACTTTATACACACAGTGTAGGATTTCTGGAGATGCAGATAGAATGTATAGTAACTATAAATGCATTTGAGGCATTTTCCTTTTTTCGGAGCTACTGTATGTTTAAGAATGTGTGGATGGGGAGACCTCCAGCGCAGCTATTTAATTCTGTGGTTATTTCCACCATGACAGATCTGAACTATGCAAAGAGACCTCTCAACCACAAAACCGTGCTAAAAATAAAAAGAGGAAGTTCTTTATATGATGATATACTGAAAAGCCATGTCAATGCTTATAAATAGAAGATTTGTGCACTCTTTATTGCTTTACAACTCAACAATACACCAAAAATTAATTGCATAACACAACATATATCCAGTTACTTGGTATATGAAATAAGCGCATGAGATTTTTTTTTTTTTTTAAAGGGATAGAGTCATCATACAGTAACCTATTATTTTATAGTCCCATAAGCTTTATAAATGCTTGATCAGTACTGCTATTACGGAAAGTGTCCTGTTATACAAGACAAACTACTGTACAGTTTATGTTTTTAGTCTGGAATATCACCTGATATCTCCTGAGCTCACCTGTACTCCCTTTTCTGGTATTTAGAATATTTACGTATAGACAATCATTGTTAGGTTGAGATCACACTAGAGATTTGTAATACTAATAAAATTAATGTCCATTTTTAAGGCCCTGTCAGCAGGGCTGCCAATATTTATGCTGAAAAAGGCCCAGTTACACCGCCCAGTGCCTGGTTAGGTCATCAGTTTCACTGGACAATAGGCTAAAGTCTATATGCATGTCTGTCTTTCTGTGTCGCCCTTTTTGCTGAGCTGGTGCGACCCCCTTGTTGGCAGCCCTGCCTGTCATTCACTATAGTAAGGAAATTTTTCAGGCTAGGAATGCTACATGCTGTGCAGCATTGTAAAACACTTTTGTAACTATGTATGTATAATTTTATTTATAAAACGCCACAAATTTACACAGCGCTGTACAATTCAGCAATACAAATATAATACAGACATGGGAAAAGTACATTAAACAATAAAAGTATAATATCACAAGGATACTTCACTTTAAGTACCAGGTTGTGGTTGACACAAGAAGTTGGAGGTCCCTGCCCCATAGAGCTTACAGTCTAAGTGGGAGGAAGATAGAAGGATGACAAGAGCTGTAGCAATATGCTGTGACACTGGTCTATAAATACATATATATATAGCATAAATCGTTAATTAAGGATACAATAGAGTATTTACAAAATATTTAGGCACCTTAGCCTAAATTTATGACTAGCATGAAATTTTATTGAAAGGCTTTAATTTTAAGTGTTAAAACCCATATAAGGATAATGGACAAACCTGATCCGAAATCCACTTATAATACCGCCTGCTGATCAAGTGATCAAGCAAGAAAGAGTTTGGAAAATGGTTTGAATTGGTTGGTAACAATGTCAGTCAATATTGCAGCCACCAGGCATTTGACTATCAAAATTAGACTGGACTGGGTACAAGACCAAGCATCAAGACAGACCTGAGCATTATACGGCCCATCTCTGGCCCTCTAACTATCGCTGACCGGCCCTTGTGAGCCTGTGAAAAGTGGGGGGCGTGACCACTTGCCATACATGCCGACAATTTAAGTATCTTACTCTGGCCCTCTAAAACCATTCAAATTTCTCATGTGGCCCCATGGGAAAATTAATTGCCCACCCCTGCATTAAGAAGAATACTGAAACTAAAAAAAATAATAATATGTATTTACAAATGGTGAACTCAGCAACTAATGCTGTTAAAAGGGAAGGGCGGGTTTGAAGTCAGTAACATTTTGTCAGGTGGTACTGTATGCAGTGCAGCCTCATGGGAAATGTATTATTATATATATATAACTAGATAGATCACAAAGGCTTTTTATAGCATTACTGGTATTAGAGTTGGCCTTGCTCTCTGCGCTCAGACCACTGTCAGTTTCCTGTGTTAATGGAAATCACACCATATGTAAAAGTGCATGCCTTTATACTTTAATCCGTTTCATAAATTACACAAAATAAGTTTTTAGGTCATATAGCAAGACATGTCTTTCTACTGATCCTAAGCATTATACTTAATACCTTTTGCCAGTGTAGTAAATAAACATCCTGGGGCCCCAGTGCACACAGACACCAGGGCCCCTAACCTCGGGCAGGATCAACACCGGACCCTCTACTCACGATATTGCCCCCCCTTAAGACAATGGGATCCAGGGGGATGCTGCATGAACCTCTGCAGTTACGCCGCTGTCATTTCCCCATTTTAAAATGTAATAAATGTGCTTGTTTATTTAAGTTAAGCTGAATCATACCTTTGGTGCCATCCCCTTGTATTTCAATTAAAAAAAAAAAAAAAAAAACATTCTAATTTTAGAAAGAAATAATTGAAAGACAAAGCTAAGTCAAACTAAACATGCAGCTCATCTATCTCTCGTCTACAGGGATATAAATACTTGACTTGTATTTTTCTCTCTGTCATCTTCCCTTTCAGTCTGCCTTTTCGTTCCCAAATGTTGGGTGGGCGGGGCTAAATAATGATTGACATTATAGCTCCTCCAATCAGATCCCTTAAATCACAATCTAGCAGGAATCTGATTGGAGGAGCTGTAATGTCAATCATCATTTAGCCCTGCTCACCCGACTCGGGAAAGAAAAGGCAGACTGACAGGGAAGATGACAGAGAGAAATGCTGTATAAATGTACATTTTTAAAAATACATATATATTTACAAAAACATTTATTTCATTAGTACAACCTAAATTAGTATTAGAGTTTTGAGGTGACAGGTACACAATAAAAAGGAAATAACAATGTATTGGAAAAATGTTTGTTTTGGAATGAATACTGAAATATAAAAAAAAAAAAAAATCAGTTTTCATTCTCTTTAATCTGATAATAGTGATTGAATCTGGATGCTACTGCTGCACTCGTTAAGTAAAAGAGACAATATCACATGCATTGGCACAACTCAAACAAATGCCCAGAAAGATGGAGCAAATGACAGAGCCGTTTGAATGCGTAGATGTGATTACAATAGCATTTGTACGGGACGAATGAGATCATCAAGTTATATTATCATCCTTGTTGGTAAAACTCTGCGCTATAAAAACCATGTTTTACTTATAACAAAAAACATTCTTGGAATAAATATAAAAATATATATATTTACAGGCTATAGTTTCCTTTAACTCTATCAATAGCAGTTGTGCGTGTGCATGTGTGTGTGCATGCGCACACGCGTGTCTGAGATAAAGACTATAGTGACAACAGGAAGTACTATAGACCTATGCTGAGCATGGGGCTACAAATAAACCACTTGTATCAGTGCAGCCTATTGAACTTATCAGCATAGTGCTGGAGATAAGGGAGCTAAGCAAAGCAGCCATTCTATTGTTTCCCAGTTCATCGCCCATTGTTTTAACTCCACATGAGGTCATCTGCATAACTCTAGCTACTTTTGTAGCTGAGCTGGTTTTAATTAGGCCGGGTCCACACTAGTGCAGGCAATGCTGTGCATTAAAAGAAAAAACAGCAAGAGATAGGAAGAGCAAGGAACGCTGAAGGAGCTGTCTGGTAAGTATAATAAAAAAGGGCATCCCGAAGATACGCCGGACTGCATTTGTTGCTGTATTTTCTGGACGCGCTTTTCTAAAAGAGCTTCGCACAAATGCTAGTCTGAATCCTGCCTTAGACTCAATATTGTCTATGGTGCAAAACAAAATAGCTGGTGTGGATTATCCCATAGAAAGCAATGAATAATAATTTTCCAGCTCAGTTACAATACAGCCAGTGTGCCCCGGACTAAAGGATCCCTTAGGCAAAGGCCACACCTGGCATTTTGTTCTAGATTTGCTACATGCAGTTAAAACCAAGATAAGATGGCAGTAACACACATTCTGCCTCAATACTGCACTGCAACAATGCGCATCCCAGGTGTGTGCAGTCTCTTACATTACTCTCTGTGACTGGGCATTTAGTAGCTGTTTTACTGCTTGTGTACTCTTAAATAGCAATTTTTAGCAAAAGTCGATACCATCACTCACCTATATTATCTATAAAACGCGCAAACACCACGAACTGTAAAAATTCTATCAAACAAAGAGCACCATTACTTGGAAAAGTTAATATAATGAGCTGTTGTCATAGCAAAATCTGCTACCATTTAAAAGAAAAAGAAAAAAATAACAAGAAATTCAAATTTCCCATCTGTTCACTTACATCAGTATGTGAAGGTGCCTCTGATACAGGCAATACTTGCAGCTTGTAATAATTCAATTTGAGATATATATACTGTATATCTCATAGTATTGTTGTGTGAAATATTTTAGTAACGCTTTTAGCATCCTGCACAAACCTATCAACTAAAATTACATCCTAAAAAACAGATCAATTCATGTACAACTAATATACAGCAATATTCCTCATCAACTGCGCACCTCCCAAAGCAACCAGCTTTGCGTGCCACACACCACTACCTCCCTTTATCATCTTAAACCCTTTTCTCTCTCTGCCCCCCACATCTGGAATTCTACACCCCTTTATCTTCACCAGGAACATTCCCTCTGCACTTTTAAATCCAAACTGAACTCCTACCTTTTGGAGCACTAGCACTGATATTTATCACTGATTTTGGAGCACTAGCACTGATATTTATCACTGATTTTTATGTACCTATTTTATTTTATCCTTAGTTATATATGCTTAGTACATGTATTTATTAACCAGTGTTTCAATGTATGGTTATAGCTCTAATTACCCTTCTATCTCTGCATGTAAGTCTTCCTCAGATTTAGAATGTAAGCTCTATGGCAGTGTTTTTCAACCTTTACTCTTCAGGGGAACCCTTTGGTGTTGTCAGATTTCTGGCAGAACCCCTACAGAAATTTTT
>WMED01028490.1:0-10442 GCA_019650415.1 Pipa parva | reverse complement strand
GAGCACAGATCGATGTAGTTGGATCGTTGGAAAATAAATCGATGAATCGTTACACCCCTACTCACAAGGCATTGCACATTTGGTTTGAAAAAGGAATTCCCAGGTACCTCTGGAGTTGATTAGATAAGCTTTTATTGTTTAACTGCTAAAACAACATAAGGCCATGTTCCAATGTGTTTTGTGCTTCTGCACTTAATAATCAATTAACTCTATGATTAGGTGCAGAAGCACGAAACATGTAAGAACATAGCCTTATGTTGAGCACACAGAGGGGGTAATTCACCATTGTGCGAAGTGAGGTCCGGATCCTTCGCCTCACTTCACACATGGTGTTATGCACTCGCTGATGCCCTGCACACAGACATCAGCAAACACTTTAAAGGGATTCCAGACTCGGCGAGAGCAAAAGAGTTGCCTCGCAGAGACTGGAATCCCTTTAAAGTGTTTGCTGATGTCCGCGTGCAGGGCATCAGCGAGCGCACAACACCATGTGCGAAGTGAGGCGAAGGATCCTGACCTCACTTCGCACAATGGTGAATTACCTCCAGAGGGTTTTCACGGGATGCGGGTACTTCCACACATATTTCACTGTTGGATAGACCTGCTAATACCATTTTCATTGCACATTTGGTCCAATAGTTGTGACAGAGGTACTCAACCAAGCATATTTTGCATTTTGATCACATACATTTTATTGGATTAAAGTTAATCGAAAGCACCAGGTGCTGCAATTTGTGAAGTCCATACATGCAAGCTCAGTCACAAACCAATGAATTGTAGCATGCATTGTTCACCTTTAGGGCTTGCTTACTACACAGCTTTTGTGTCTTACTTTGGCAGCAAGGTAGAGGAATAGAATCTGCACACATGCAGGAAGGAATAGAAGCTTATTTAATTAAACCATCAGTGCAGGTTAACAAACAGCAATATTTTGGGAGTACAATCCACCCTTTATCACGAAGGGTGGATTGTACTCCCACCGAAACGTTGCTGTTTGTTACCCTGCAATGATGGTTTAATTAAATAGCTTTTATACCAGCGGTTCTCAACCTAGTTGAGACTGCAACCCCCCTGTACTGACATCACATGATGATGTCTGGGTCCGACGTCGTCGCATGTCACGTGATGACGTTTGGGTCTGATGTCACCACTCAGGAACCCTTATATAAAGGGACCTGATCTCACTACTGGCTTCACAGCGTGTTCGCAACCCTTGTGAGAGCTTCATTCGACCCCCAAAGGGGTCGCGACCCACAGGTTGAGAACCGCTGTTCTATACCTTCCTGTGTGTGTGTGTGCAGATTCTATTCCTCTACCTTATTGCTAGTTTTGTGATGTGTGCCCAGCATCTAAGAATCTAACACCACTTTATAACATACTGGTGTGCACTTCCACACCATGTTTAGAACTTACTTTGGAAGCATACAAATCAAAATGGTATACAAAAATGTGTTTTTTATAGTCACCTAGAACCACACTGAAATTCATAATAGAATTGCTTCACTCTGTTGCCCCTCCCTACATATCTTCCCTTGTTTGCTCATATGTGCCTAGCCGTCAACTCCGCTATTCACAAGGCAACTTTCTTCAGGAGCCCCCCACCAAAACTGCCATTTCTCATCTTAAACCCTTCTTTCTCTCTTGTTTCCCCTTATTTTTGGAATTTATACCCGTCTACCACCTCTGCCAAGAGCAATCCATCAGTATCTTCAAATCTAAATTAAAATCTTAGTTCTTGGAGCCCTAGCACTGGTTTTCATGTCTATATTTTATATTTAAGCAACTATTTATTCAAAATTTATATACATCTATTTTTATATTTTTTTATTTAATTGGCACCTGTAGCCAAATGAACTGTTACTTTATGCTACTGCACTTGTTACCCTACTATCTGTTTTATGTAAGTCTTCCTCCTATTTAGATTGTAAGCTCTTTGGGGCAGGGACCTCCATCCTCTTGTTTCAATCATGGTCTGGTGCTTAGAGCAATGTAATTTCTTGAATATATGCTTGTAATTTACTTCACTTGCTCTTTATTTTTTTTTACATTTTGTTTATTATGAAGAGAAATTAATACATTTTTGTTTTGATATCAATATCATAACAATTGGTAAGTTATTGAACATATCAGCCAGAACAAAATTATTGTTTTTTTTTTACATTCTCATTTTTATTACAATCTAGATGTTTCATAAGTAGGATTGAATTATTAAACATTTTAACAAAGTAACTTTTTGTCTCGTGGAGTTTTTGTTGGTAGTTGGGTGGTCCAGGTATGTATCTTCTATATTTTCCTTATTTTTTAACAGGGGAAGGGTAAACAGGGGAAGTGGAGGGGAAGAACTAAAACAGTTGATTCTGGGGTGTTGGGAAAGGGTAGGGGGATGGGTAGGTATAACAAGGGGAATTAAAATCACCTTGTCTTATCTTTTATGGTTCAGCTTCATAGGATATCTTCTGATGGGGTCCTCGATTCCATCCACACCCTCATCCCTTTGTTTTTCTCCTCTTTTTTGTTTGGTGTGTGTGGGTAAGGAATTTCTCCTTATTTTGGTGGTTTTGTCTATGTTTAGGGTTGGGTTCTTGGTTTGTAGTTAGTTCAGCTCCCAAAGTCCCAATAACATTTCTTTGAGTAGGTAGTCCGTATATTTAAAGGGTGAAAGAATGTAGGTTTGTTGTGATTTTGTCAGAGTTGTTAGATATGGGGGGTTATTCAGGAAGCTCCGAAGTGAGGTGCGTAGTGTTCGCCTCACTTCGGAACAACTGAAATGCGCATGCTGATGTCCTGCACGCGGACATCAGCATGCGCATTAAAGGGATTCCCCTCCCGGCGAGAGCACTAGAGTCTCCTCGCCGGGAGGGGAATCCCTTTAATGTGCATGCTGATGTCCGTGTGCAGGACATCAGCATGCGCATGTCAGTTTTTCCGAAGTGAGGCGAACACTACGCGCCTCACTTCGGAACTTCCTGAATAACCCCCATGGAGTCCAGAGAGTTAGAAGTTTTTTCATTCTTTGCTCACGGTCATTCATTGCATGCTATCTAGCCATTACTAGCATCTTCCATAGTTTGTCTTTTAATATGAGTATTGTGGGTGCACACGGACAAAGCCAGTGGAGAGCAATCAGGTGTCTAGCTGCGTGAAGGAATAGTTTTGTAATTGGTGCTAGTATGTATGTGTGTTGGTCTGTTTGGGGTTGTGACACCCAGTAGTGCTATAGCAGAGGTGAGTACACAGTTTTGTGATGCAACTGTGAGAATGTATCGTTCCACCTTATTCCAGAATTTTTTCATTTTTGGGTAGCTCCACCAACAGTGGACAAAGTCTGCTTGGGAATAGTGGCATTTAGGGCATTGGTAGTTGTTTGTTTTGGAGATTTTATTGAGTAGGTTTGGAGTTATGTAGGATTGGTGGAGAATTCTGAAGTGGAACTTGTAGAGGCTCATCATGAGGGATAATTTGCATATGTTGTCTATTGTTTTGATTAGGATGTTGGGATGATCATTTATGTTGAGTATTTGTGTTTGTCATTTGGTGTTGAGTCAGTGTAGATTCAAATTTTTTTTTATTGTAGCAATAAATTTATGTGTTTAAGTCATATGGTGGGGTTTGAATTTAGCAGGATAGTATCAAGTGGTTTTTCTTTCCAGATTGAGGGGAATTCAAGTATTAAAGAGTTCATGTAGTGTCTGGTTTGCAAGTATGTGTTGAAGGTGGTATTGTCGATGTAGTAGATTGTGGCTAGTTCTGGGGACGTTAACATTTGAGAGGTAGAGGGTTGTATGAGTTGAGATATTTTATTTAAGTTTTTACTTTCTCATATAATGTAGGCTTGTTGTTGGATTCCTGGTATGAAATTTGGGTTGTATCATAGTGGGAGAAGTGGAGATGGAGGTCCAGCATTTTCCTGACTTTCTGCCATGCCTTTATGATTAAATATGCTTAGGTTTGCTTTGGTCAAGGGTGGGAGATGAGTTATTTTAATGTGGAGCAGGGCGGTTAAGTTGAAACTGTCAGTAAATTGTGTATCTAAGTGTGTGTCTGTGTAGGAATTAGGGGTGTGCGATATTGCTGAAAAATGATATCTCGATATTTTCTGTAATTTTGTGGATAACGATAATAAACAATATTTTGCATTATTTAAAAATATGTTAAGTCTTATATTTCAATTTAGTGAAAAAATTGGATTACCTGTGTTTGGGTTAATCCTTGGTTTGTATGGTTCTGGCGTTTTTGCTTGGTGCTCTGTGTGTGTGTGCCGCTGTTAGGCCTGACACATGCTCTATTTATATATGTGTATAGTTGGGTCTCGGCTTTGTTACAGAGCTCGTTAAAAGTGTGGCCACTCTGATAGCCCGCCTCCTGGAAGTCTCTGCAGCAGCCTATTCTAAAGGCATGGAGTCTTTTGATAATGACAGCTTGCATGTCGATAACGCACCGATTACAATATTATCTTAGACGATATATCTCGCACACTCCTAGTAGGAATTATTATTAATGATCCAAGATTTGGTTATCCTCATTAAGGCTGCTAAGTTTATGTGTAGTAATGAGGAAAAAAGGTGGTTCGCTCAATCCCTTATCCCAAAGTTGATCTTTAATAGTGACGTGAGGTGCTCAGAAGTAGCGGCCCATTCAATGTAAATAAGAATAAAGATCTTCCAGCACTCCCAAAGTAAAAGATAAATTCTTTATTTAATCAAAAGTTAAAAACAAGATCCATATTGTGGTGCAGTTAGGATAAAAGGAAAGGGCACCCCCTTACGCGTTTCGCGTAATAGGGCGCTTAATCACTATGATTAAGCGCCCTATTGTGCGAAACGCGTAAGGGGGTGCCCTTTCCTTTTATCCTTACTGCACCACAATATGGGTCTTGCTTTTAACTTTTGATTAAATAAAGAATTTATCTTTTACTTTGGGAGTGCCGGAAGATCTTTATTCTTATTTACATTTTATGTGTAGTAAGTTTGGCAGGTTGCAGCCTCCTTTGTCTGTAGGTGTCTGAAGTGTCTGGAGGCTTATTTTAAATTTTTGTTTTCTCCCCATATGAAGTCTGTGAATAGATGGCGTATATGCCAGATATCTTTTCTAGACATATGTAGTGAGGCGATATGTTAGTTTATGGAGTATTACCATTTTATGGCTGCAATTTTGCCTGCTAGCGAGAGCAGTAGAGCTATCCAATTGTTGAGAATGGGTGGGATGATTTTAATGATAGGAGTGATGTTGTGTTCATATAGTTGTGAAATGTCTTGTGGTATGGTTATGCCTAGATATTTACATAGTAACATAGTTTATAAGGCTGAAAAAAGACACAATTCCATCCAGTTCAGCCTATCTTCCTGCAATGTTGATCCAGAGTTGATAGAGTTAGTTGTTATTTGAAATTGATATTGTGGTTTTTATTGAAGATTTTACATTTTGGGGGACTTTGAGCCATTAAAGTTCTGATTTTTATTTTATGTCCTGAGAAGGAGCTAAATTTGGATATGATTTCTAGTGCTGTGGGTAGGGTTTGGTCTGGATTGGGAAGGAATAATAGAATGTTATCAGCAAATAGGCTTACAGAGAGGTTGTGTTGTTTAATTTATAGTGGAGAGAGACATTGGGTGAGGGTTCAGGCTAATGGTTCTAAGGCTAGATTAAATAGTAGGTGTGAAAGGGGGCATCCTTCTCTGGTGCCTCAGTTTATTGGGAAGGTTACTAGGTTTTTTGAGGGGATTAGTAGGCTGGCTGCCGAGGTTGCGTAGAGAGATTGAATTGCAGTAAGCAAGGATCCCCAGAGGCCATATTGTTGTTAAAGAAGTGAAAAGGTTGTCCCAAGTTAGCATGTCAGATGCTTTTTCTGTGTCGAGTGAAAGGAGGCAGGCTGGGAGGAGTGAGTTGGCTAGTGGGGTCATTTATCATTTGTTCTTTGTTATGCACTTCCCTTGTCTGTATTGTAACTGTATTGTTGAATTGTACAGTGCTGTGTAGCCTTGTGGCGCTTTATAAATAAAAATATATATGTGTATACATACATACAAAAGAATAAATATTTAAAGGTCCACTCAGCAAACTGAGTTTTACCTGTGGTTTCTGTTCCATGGGGCAGCACAGAAATCAGTGAGGATGTGATTGTGTAATTGTGATATAAATTACATTTTGTCATTATGAGGTTTTAAGTGGCAGTATAGGCATCCAGGATGCTATCACAGAGTCGCACTGGGGCAAAACAGACCTTTTTTTTTTTGCAGCCAAAAGAACTAGAAATTATTTTAGTACACTCATCTGGTCTAGATGGAATCTCTCAGGATAAAAAAAGAAAGAAAAGGAGGATTAGATTATGAGCCATAAGAGAATTTTATCTCTTATATCATAGAAAAACAGTGCCACCAATAATCTGGTCAGTAACTATATGAAAAAACTTCCTTCACTTTTACCCAATAAAGGGTTGAAGCACAGCTGTATTTGCCTGGTTTCTTCCTTTCTATGATTGTGAGTATACTTTTCAGAGATTTCACAGTTCTTCAACGAGGGAACCTGCGCTTTATTAAAAATTACATTACCCATCTCAGACCCAGGGAGAACCTATATAATATAGAACTTTATGAAAAGTGCCAGAGTTTTCTTAGAATATAAGTATAAATAAATGTTTAATGATCTTTGCTGATATAAGCCCTTTTGGAACTTTAATTCAGTTCCAGTGGAATGTGGCTAGAAGGAAGCAGATACAGTAGAATCGATTAATGGAAAGACTGCTGGTCAGCTGGTTGGAGGAAGACAGAGGGGATTGTGTATTTCTTTTTTCAAGTAATTATTACTAGCAAATAAGGTGTGATTGTAAGCTCTATGGAGCACAAACCTCCATCCTATTGTGTATTTCATTACCTGGCACTCAAAGTGAGTTTGTAAGTTACTCACTTATAATGTGTAATGCACTTTTCCCATGTCTGTTGTATATTTGTATTGTTGAATTGTACAGCGCTGCGTAAATTTGTATTGCTTTATAAATAAATTTATACATACATACAGTACATACAAGGGATTAGATTAAGAGGGTAGCTGGCTGGACATGGGCAATGAAATGAAGCTACTTTCTCTATGCCTTTTGAGAAAACTGTTTGACAGTGTGGGTTGAGATGAGCTAGGCAGGTGTAGAGAAACAAGTGTAGACATAATTCAAATATTAATAAATATAACTAAAGTAGATTAAATAAGTCTTTCTTGTCTCTGGAATAAGTTTTTGGGCTGTAAAAGAGAATTTGAGATAAGACGTAAGTTAAATATGGATGAAACTGAAAAATTGCAACAGGAGACTTGAGGGATTATTGACTAAAGTGCGAATAATCGTGTAAAGGAGTGAATTCTCCCCTTCCCCATATTCAGTGATGTGGAAAATTTGCCAGTTAATGACGGTTGCACACTACTCAATAGACTGCTACTGACATGGTTGCATCTTTACTATGGGAACATTGTCGTTGTTGTGGATTTTCTAAGGGAAATGAAATATTGTCATGGACTGGTATTGGATCATTTGTACCACAGTAGAGTTTATGCAGGTTCACATTGATCCTGAAGGCTAAGGAGACTCCAGACTTCACCCTTAACCCCCAGAAGGGGGTATGGCATTTGTGACAAGGAGACTCCCAGGTCGTGGCTCTCAGGTTCACCCTTCACTGGTGGCAGATTGTGAAACACACATGGAGTCACAGTAGTAGTACAACTATCACAAAGAGTGTGGAGTATCACTGGGTAACACAGCAAGACCAAGATCAGAGAATCTAACACTAAGTAGCAGGGATAGGAATAGCAGAAAGATAGGAAACCTGACCATACAAAATTGAAGTTGAATTTGACGCAATTAGATATCCTTTAGTTTTTGTTTATTTCATTTTTTTTTTTTTTATGGTTTCCTTTCAGAATCAGAATGGCTTTTCCAAACATTTAAAGGGGAAATCTAGTCTAAAATTGTTTTATTATGTTTCTCAAAACAAACATTTTTTCTAATATAGTCAAATTAATATTTTTTTACATTTCCAAGCTGCTCCCTTAGGAATTGTCAGTAGAATTCCTGGTGCAACTATTACAATTCGCTCCTAAAATGAGAAAATGTATAAAGCGGAATATAGCATATTACGGTAGTTATTTTATATTTTAATACTTATCCCAAAACAAACATGTATGCAATAAATTGTTGGTCATTATTTCGGGGTTAGATTTTCATGTATTAACTGCTACATTTTGAGGTTGCTTCCAAGGGTGATGGCTCAGTCATTCACAGAAGTGGCTTGCTGCGACAGTTACAGTTGGATTCTATACTGTATCTTTTACACAGGCAGCAACACAGCATTTGCTGAAAAAGCAGTTCAAACATGTGTACTACTGGGCTGCTGTAAGTGTGGGGTGGCAGTCCTAAAATAAAGCCAGCGGCATCTCATCACACCAACAATTGTAAGGAGATGATCCATGTTTGATGTTTTTTAACAATAAGAAGCAAAAATTTTATTTCGTTTTTTGTGTCTAAATATGCAATAGCACATACTTAGAATGGGTTACATATGTGTATGAGATTTGTAAAGAAATTATGTGTACCCCTAGATGTGTAATTGCCATTTATAATGCAAGGTTTTCGTCAAATGACTTACAATTTGTGATTTGACATTTCATATTAGGCCTGAAGATTTTGATTTCATTTTATGGTTTGACAGTTTACTGTAACCTTCTTGTAATTTATGTAGGTTTGGCAAAGTGATATGTAAGTTTGAAAGTGTAAGTAAGACATCATCTGCAAATAAAGATATTTTATAACATTTATCCCTTATGGTAATCACTTGTAATGTCTGGATATTGGTGGATATCTATGACCATTGTTTCAATACACATTGCACAGAGTAATGGGGATAAAGGGCATCCCATTTCATTATTAAAGGAGAACTATAGCCAGATTACATCTTCATATTTGCAGTACTATGCCTTAGTGAGAAGCATTTCTCCCTAGTAGATGTTTCATGTAATGCAGAATAATTGAGTAGGCAGCACTGATAAACTCCTACACCAGGAAATGTGTGT
Organism: Pipa parva; assembly: GCA_019650415.1. Taxonomy (NCBI): domain Eukaryota; kingdom Metazoa; phylum Chordata; class Amphibia; order Anura; family Pipidae; genus Pipa; species Pipa parva. Next base: position 1,391 of record WMED01028490.1, on the reverse strand, counting down.
GACATGTACTGGCCAGTTTTCCATGAAAAGGTACCCTCCCCAAGACATTTTTGCTCTACTTACTACTTAGCACATGTGCTCAAGTCAGCTTTCCCTCTGTAATATCCTGCATTCCAAGCTTAATTTATGCGGCCAAAAGGTCAGCACACTGCTTAACCAATAGCAGTCAGGCAGCTTTTTCTTCTCATGCAGAACAGAAAGTAGAGGGAGAGAAAAATGTCAACTCAGGAAAACCAGTTAAGGGCAACAAGTATTATTTCTTCCCTAAAGTTTTTTTAACTATTTGTGTCAGCAATTAGCTTAGTATAAAGGAGTTTTATATGTATTTGTGCAGTTATATCAGCACTATAGTGCCCCTTTAATAAGCTGAAATGTACCAAATCTATGGTCTTTGTAAACATGCCCCTATGTGTGATAATGTGTCAGGGTTAATAGCACATTAAGCAGGATAATGATACTAGAACCAACAGTTCTCATAGATAGCACAAGAGTCCAAAGGTACTGATTTGCTGTTTTTTAATAATGCAGTTTAGGCTGGCAAACCCTGTTGTTATGAAGATAGCACAATAAAACATTTTTCTTTTTGGAATTCCTTGGGACATTCAGGGGGTTATTGGCTAAATTCCGAATTGTTGCATAAGGGTGTGAATTCGCCAGCTAATAGACTGCTGCTATCCCAGTCGCAACTACATTATGGGAATATTGTTGTGACCTTAGAATTGTCGCGGTCACAACTTTTCTTTGGGAAAATTGTTGTGGTTGCAGATTTGCTATGGGAATGCACTGTTTGAGAATTTGATAGTCAAATTATCACTTTAGTCAATAACCCCCTCATTCTTTGATGCTTAGGCTACCATAGGGTGGGATGACCCTATCGAATTGTCCTCCCCAGTCTCATGCAAAATGGTAAAGCTATATATAGCATTTACCAATAAAAGCTGACAAGTTTACAGCTCAGTATCTTGTCTTAGCTACAAAAGAATCATAAAAAAATAATATATGTATGGTGGTCTTGATTCTTAGGTTGTACTAATGAAATAAATGGTTTTTTAAATATATATGTATTTTAAAAAAATGTACCTTTAAACAGCATGTCTCTCTGTCATCTTCCCTGTCAGCCTGCCTTTTCTTTCCCGAATGTCAGGTGGGCAGGGTTAAATAATGATTGACATTATAGCTCCTCCAATCAGATCCCTTAAATCATGATCTAGCAGGGGTCTGATTGGAGGAGCTATTATGTCAATCATCATCACCTGACATTTGGGAAAGCAAAGGCAGGCTGACAGGGTAGATGACAGAGAGAAATGCTGTTTAAAGGTACTTTTTTAAAATTATAAATATATATTTACAAAAACGTTTATTTCATTAGTACAACCTAAATTAGTATTAGA
>WMED01028488.1:0-10443 GCA_019650415.1 Pipa parva | reverse complement strand
GGGAATGAGAGAGTGTTGCGGGGCAGCACAATATGGAGAAAATGTGGTTGAGGGAAAGGAATCATAATGATTGTATCTGGTACAGAGAGCAGTTTTCCACTTATCTTCCTGATGAATACATATCAAGTTTTATGGACCTCTAGGATCCAACTCAGTATAAATTTGCGCAGAGCCTAGTTGATCCAGAAGTTGTGGGATCAGAGGTAATGGATAGAGATTCTTGATGGTAATGATATTTAAAGCAGATAATCAATGCAAGGCTGGAGATTTTCATCCTTCTTCTTTACAAAGAAAATTGGTGCTGCAGCGGGGGATGTGGAAAGATGGATAAAACCTTCTGCTGCTGCAGCGGGGGATGTGGAAAGATGGATAAAACCTTCTGCAGAGTCTCTTGAATGTAAACCTTAAAGGGGAACTATAGAGTAAATTGATACTTACCAGATCGATCTAGTAGCAGTAAATGCAGGATGCTGACTGGCTGATAGACACCACACCAAATTTAACCCTGTCAGATTCTATCTCCATTTTCTAACAGTATCCAATTATGTATTAACCATATGTATGTAATATACTTTATCTAATATAACATTAGCTCCATCCATATCGGCAGCCTTTATTACAGTTAATTCATGTAAAGCCTCCTTTTCTGACCTCTTTAAATTCTGCATATAATAATTCTCCTCTCTTTTATATTCTTCTAATCTTTTACATTTCTATTGAATAGTTGAGATATATATATATATATATATATATATATATATATATATATATATATATATATATGAATTTACTCATATTATACAACCCCAATGAAACCAAATCAAAAGTATTAGGTAAACAGATTTTCACATCGATATCACATTTGTTAGAAAAAACAGTCTTAAGTCTCAGCCGACAGAAAAATTCAAACAACTCCATCTGCAATTTCAAGAAATCTGGATGATTAGACAATGCACAGGTAAGTCCCATTGAACTTTCTGTCCCAAATTTATAAATATTAGGCAAACCCTCTTGGAATGTTTCCATGCGGACATGGTGCACAATGCAGTAATTGTCAAAAGGGAGAATTTATCATCCTCAAAAAGGGATGCCTAACCCAATTAAAGACTACTTTGACTGTGAATTGGATGTGGTAATTTATATTCTGAAATGCACATGTGGACTCACGTATGTGAGAAAAACTTTGTGCAAAATTAAAGTGCACCTGTCACCTCAAAACTCTATTTCTAATTTAGATTCTACTAATGAAATAAATATTATGTAAATATATATGTATTAAATAATGTAGCTTTATACAGTGTTTCTCTCTGTTATCTTCCCTGTCAGCCTGACTTTTCTTTCCCGAGCATTGGGTGGGCGGGACTAAATGATAATTGACATTATAGCTCCTCCAATCAGATCCCTGATAGATCGTGATTTAAGGGATCTGACTGGAGGAGCTATAACGTCAATCATTATTTAGCCAAGCCCACCCGACACTCGAGAAAGAAAAGTCAGGCTGACAGGGAAGATAACAGAAACGCTGTATAAAGCTACATTATTTAATACATATATATTTACATAAACATTTATTTCATTAGTACAACCTAAATTAGTATTAGTTTTGAGGTGACAGGTTCACTTTACAGATTTCAGAAGATAAATCATCCATCAGAACACAGCCAAAGGATAGCCCAATATCCGCTCACTTTTTGGAAAAAGGACATACAGTGGGAAAACTCAGATTTCAGGTGATAGAGAGAAAATAGAGATTGGATAATTTAGATAATTCAATAATTTAATTTAATTCAGGAGGCCTATTCGATAAAAAAAATTGGGGACTTTATACCCTTTGGGTTAAATCAGGAATATAAACAAAGTAATAGCTTGACTGGCGTGTTACTCTGTATACATACATTTATTTGTTACTTTGTCATTTTAATCTTTGGTTTTTGAATCTTTTGCTCAGTAGGGGGCGGTGTAAAGGTTTCTGGTGGTGTCAGCTTGAAAAAGTGCCTGGGGAGCTCAAACTGTTGCTGTTTTTATCATGAATCAATGAAGGAAATACTTTTATAATAGAAAAGTTCGTCTATGTGTTTTCAAGAATGGAAATTGGTGGAGGCCAATATATGCACCTCAGATAAAAACAACGTATACACTTTGGTGTATAAATAACTCTAGAGAACAATAAGCCCCCATTCACTTACTGCGCCATTTCACCAGGCATTCACTAAGTAAATATTTGCCCAGCTAAGGTGCTTGGATAGATGGCTGTGGGCCTTGGCTGCTGGCCAATGAGCTGTCACTTTTAAGTTTGGGCAGGAACTTTATGTAAATGGGATTGGAAGATTTGAAGGACAACGTGGGTACAACCGTCACAGCTTGGGCAGAACCATCATTGTGCAATGTAGTTAGTGCAATTTTTAAAAACTTCCCACCCCTCCCAAATTTTTTACATAAAATATTCAACAATCACAGATATTTATGTGTTATGAGCTAACTGTATGTTCTACAAAAAAAGTTATTATTATTTATTGTCCCAGCTTTGGCAGTACAATCAGCACTTGCCAATAATTTTTGAAAGGGTATCATTGGGGAGCTAGGTGTTAGCCTACTACCCATGGCTTTGAACCCACTGCAGGTGACTCATGTTAGTTTTCACTTTGTTTCTTCTTACTATAAGCAAGGAAGTAGGCATACATGTTGGAATGTATATTTCATTAAATATTAATAAAGCTTTGGTTGTTTTTTGCTACACATATATTTGTTTCTTGTTTTTATTTGTACATAAATTAAAGACGTTATAGTGTAGGCCACAGTAAGTAATGATCTTGCTCTACTAGCCAGTATGGCAGCATAGAAGCACTAGATATTCTCTCAACCAGAAAACACAAAGTAAATTGGAGTATATGGTAATCATACAAAAAGGAAAATTTGAGGTCAATCCTACTTTAGGGCACTAATACAAAAAAAAAATTCTAAAATATATGGAGAGTTTATCAAAGTGCTAATTGATCCATAGATCAGCTGAGTTCATTTTGTGATAAGTTTTTCCCCCAAATATCTGTAAAAGTTTTAGTATTTGAGGGACTGAGGTTGGAAGGATTTGTTAGTTATAATTATAGTGTCATCTGGAAATAACTTATTCTTCTGGTTTTTTCTTACCCACTTTGATTCCTTGAATGTTGGAGGACTGTCTTGTTGCTTAAGTTTGGCACTCGATTGTCAGATTAAATATTAGGGGAGATAGGGGACAGCCTTGCAGGGTTCCATTTGTTATATAAAATTTCTGGGAACTAAAACCTTAATTTACTACTTGGGATGAAGGTTTGGAGTATAGTGTATTAACTGCTTTAATGAATGAGTTTCCCAGTCTGAATTTGTGTAGTGCTTGATCCAGAAAGCTCCAATTAACTCTATCAAACGCTTTCTCAGCATCTAGTGAAAGCAGTAAGGTGTTAAGTTTATGCTTGTTGGCTATTTGAATCAAGTCAATTAATCTCTTAGAATTGCCTGCAGCTTGTTCAGTTTTGATTAAACTGGACATTATCTCTTGAAGTCTAAGTGCTAAAATTTTTGCGTAAATTTTTAGTCTGTATTGAGTAATAGGGCTATGGAACTTTAGATGGGGATAAGTATTTGTTTTAATGCTTTATAGTATGCGTTAGGAAAGCCATCTGGCTCTGGTGCTTTCCCTTTCAGGAGTGATTCAATGGCGCAATCGATTTGTTGAGTTATTGGGGCCTATAATCTTGAGAACTATTGTTCAGTAGGCTTTGGTAGCTGGATTGAGTTTAGGAAGGCTTTAATATTTCTGTCATTGGTTGTGTGGTGTCCAAGTCCTCTTTTAGGTTAAATAGTTTGGAGTAATATTGGACACATTTATTCTCTATTTCCTTTGGATCATTGGTCAAAGATTTGTCTGGGCAGATAATTTTTTGAATTCTAGCTTTCATTTGTCTCTGTTTTATCTGTTTTGCAAGTAGTTCATTAGCTTTATTGCCTTTATAGTAGTGTAATGCTTTCAATTTCCATAAATATGTATTCAATTTGTGTGCATCTAGCTCATGTAACTCTGCTAGTAATTTCTGATTTCTCTGTTTTTGTGCCGGGATTTTCTTTTTTATTCCTGGACTATTTTAAGACCGTTTAATATTCAGTTGTGTATAGCCTTGATGCTTTCTAGATGGTTGGCATGAACTTGGATAAAAATCCCTCTCATGTATGCACACCACAATGCACTCATATTAGTTTCAGGATTATGATTTAATTATAAAAATTCTGAGAGATGAGACATTAAGGGGGTTATTTTCTAAAGTCTGAATTGTTGCGTAAAGGTGTGAATTCGCCAGCTAAAGACAGTTGTAATAGACTTTTACTGTTGCAGAGGCAACTTCAGTATAGGAAAATTGTCGCAGTTGCAACTTTACAATGGGAGAATTGTCGCAGTCACATATTTGCAATGGGAATCCGCTGTCTGAGATTTTGACAGTCGAATTCGGACTTTAGAGAATAAGCCCCCTAGGTCTTGTAAGTTTTTTGACTCTTTCAAATAAAACTCGTTAAGTCTCCAATTTGTTTTTGTTATGCTGCAATATTAGGTTTCTAAATTTGTCTTGTTTATACTTTGTTTATATGTAGATTTTGGTAATTTCCAGGTTATTCACTAAAGTCTGAATTGTTGTGTATAAGTGCAAATTCGCCAGATAAAGACAGTTGCAATAGGCTGTTACTGTCGCAGTCTCGTCTTTATAATAAAAATATTGTCGCAGTCGTGACTTTCTTATGGGAAAATTGTCGCAACTTTATTGTGGGAAAATTGTCACGACTTTACAATGGGGAAATTGTAGCGGATTTGCTATGGGAATCTGCTGTTTGGGAATTCGACAGTCGAATTCGCACCTTATTGAATAACCCCCCCAGTATGGTGAATAGAAGTATTCATTTAAGGGTCAGGGGGAGGCTAAAATCCATCACTATCACATTATCTTTTTTTCTATTTTTCCAGTAGTTTAAACACCTTATTTATAAAATTACATTGTTCTGAATTTGGGGCATATAGATTAACCAGTGTGAAGCATTGTCCTTTTGTGGAACATAATTAGATGATGTACCTGCCCATCGAATCTAATATCGTTTTTGTAATGTCAATTGAAATGTTATGACTGAACATCATTTCTACCACTCTCTTTATCATGTCAGCAGTAGAATTTTTGGGAAGCGGCGGTTAGTCAAGTTGGGATGGTTATTTCTTTTCAAGTGAGGTTCCTGAAGCCAGGCTATGTCTGTTCTTAGGTTTACAAGTTCGTTTTTAGCCTTGATATTTTAAAGGGTGAATTTATTATTGTGCAAATCACTGCCATTTTTTTGGTTCACATGGAGCCTTTTATTTCTTAATATAGTCATCCGTAGGCAGATATATTTACAAGAGATAATTTTTGTGTAACACATACATATCAAGGATTCAGGTACATTACTCCTCTTGCTGTGTGGTTGTAGGTGCTGCAAATCCCTGGGTGTGTCCGCCTCAGTCAAAAAGGTAGTAACGCATGGGGTGCTCAGGTTGGAAAGAAAGCCGTTTCATGAGCAGTTCAAGTATGGAAACCGGGGGTGCCATCATACATGCCTAACTTTTATCTACCATGATGCACACTGTTTTTAACATGAAGCAATAAACTTTTCTTGCTTTTACTTCTGGGAGTGCCGGTTTCCATACTTGAACTACATTACTCCTCTTGCTAACAGTGCTTATCAATGCAAACCGTAATAACATCAACTTGATCTTTATTAAGAACGAATAAGTGTATAACATATAGTAAAATCTGAATGTGTAATATTACACCTTACTAGTGCGGGTGTTAATAAGGTAATCCCTATATTTGGGATACATTTGACTGTCCACCACAAAAATGTCTTTGAGTAGGCCAGAAAAATAAGTGGAGTCCAAAAACCGAACCATAATCCCGAGCCACCTGAGCTTGATGTTGCTGTGTTTTTTTAGTTGATCCCTGGATGTAAAGAGAAGATAAAAGAGAGAAAAAAAACCCACACAGAAAGTCAGTATTTTCTTCCATCTGTGTATATACTTGTCCTGGAGCCTTTATTTCTTCCCTTTGTTTATTTTAAGGCAAATGTGTAGGTGATGCAGTTGATAAGGTGCATGATTCTGGTGATTGTGGTAAGGGTGATTGCCTTTGTTGAGTTAATTCCCATTCTTGCACAAGGTATATGCGGCTAGGACAAGGCGACGGCATGCGGCTAGGACAAGGCGACGGCATGCGGCTAGGATAAGGCGACGACATGCGGCTAGGACAAGGCGACGACATGCGGCTAGGACAAGGCGACGACATGCGGCTAGGACAAGGCGACGGCATGCGGCTAGAACAAGGCGACGACATGCGGCTAGGACAAGGCGACGACATGCGGCTTGGACAAGGCGGGGATTTCTGCTCTTTCTGTGGAGCAATGTTCCACTTTTAAAGCAGGTGGTTGGCTTGCGAGGGTGATTTTATTTCTGTCGTCATTCTGTCTATTCTGACCAGTAATTTTGATGGGAAGCCCCATCTATATGGGATGTTGCAACTCTATTACTGCTTTATAGGATTTTCATTTTTAACATGGTATGTACCAGTGATGGCAAATATAGTGCTGGCACTGATGAGTGACATCATTGCGTCTGCATTGTAGGAGGAGCGTGCCTGCGTCAGTGAAGGAGTGCTCCTCAGAAAGTGTAGGCCGTTGATCCGACCTGAAAACTGTCCGGTCGGGTCCGCAGTCTGCATTGAAGGCAGCGGTGGTGCGCGTGGCCTTTCAGGAATGTGTGCCATAGGTTTGACATTTCTCGTATATAAAGATAAGTTTGCAAAGATTTGAAGGTGTTTTATTTGAATAAATTGCCTGACAACGGATTCTTTTGTTTGATAGAAGTGAAAGCATGCTTACATCTTCTGAAATTTGCCTGAGGTTATTTCTGTAGGCTCTATCCTCCTGTTCTGCTAGTTTAAGTTTACACTCATTTATTCCCTCCTCTAGTGACTCTTTGCGCTGTGTTACCTGCTCGGTGACTCAGGAGCTGTGGATTAGTGCTGTCACCCCTTGGTGCACTGGCTCCACCCCCCTGTGTTGCCACTTTTAAAAACTAATGCTACACTAAAAAATTTAGTTTATATCCAGTGATTTAAGTTTGGTGGGGTTCCCCAAATAGTTGTAGATCCTTGTGCCCGTTGTCTTGACCGGTGACCCCTTCTAACTGGCTCTCATTTTGTCTATAGTCAGTTTACCATGATGAAATCCATCTGGGATTTTTTTTTTGTGCATTTTGACACATTAAACCATCTATGGACAAAAAGCCAGACAGCTAGACAGGGTTGCCAAGTAAATGAACTGTGTTATTTTAGTGTTTTTTTATTTAATTTTGCAGCAGTTTTAACCATGTAAAGTAATATCTCTACAAAAAGCCAACTGCAGTGTTCCTCTCAAAGAAAAGAGTATAGGGGGACAGTCACAAGTGTTGTCTCTCACAATGGTGAATTTTCTCAGAATGTAGGTGAGGTTTATTCACAAATTAAAGGGTTTTTATCAAAAATGGTTGAGATGTAGCAAGAAATTTCTGTGTTCACAGTTTGTTCCAGTTTAGCATTTGGAATGCTGGGAAATAATTGCCTACTGTAATTTTTTTCACCCTATTTTAAACTTTAGTAGAGTTCCAATGCAATTTCACAGTCCTGCTCAGGCATTCACACTGGGAACTATTGGTAGTTCAGTGCACTAGAGATCATCTCTTATAGGTGGTGAAACCAAAGGTAAAAGCTTTAAGGGAGAACTATAGCCTGCAATACATTTAATCTTGTAACAATGGACCTTTGAAAGCTTTCAAATATAATATTAACAACACATAAATTGATTTGTGCAAAAATACTTAATTTTTAGCATTTATGCAGGCTGAAATAAGCCCTGTCAATTTTTGTTTATTTTGTGTGAGCAGATTAGGTTGTTGATCACAAAATGAAATACGGTACATAAATTCCAGAAAGAGGTGTAGGCCCTATATCTTTACAAGCATTTTTTGCTTATACAGGCACCGCCTAGATTTAAAGGACAACTATAGTCTGAAATAAATTTAATCTTGTAACAATGGACCTTATGTATAGAGCATACTATGCCAGTTTAGGATGATCCAGACCTATGGCACTAATTATCCATACCCCCAAAGTTGTAACTTGAGGCTGACATCTTTATAATCTTAGCCAGCCTTCCCCCTTAACCACTGGCTCAACACATGCTCAGTGTGCACTTCTGACTGAGGAAAAATAGTATATTATGAATACAGGTTAAGGCTATCAAAAATATATAATCTTAACTCTGCAAAGCAAGAAAGAACATTGTGTTAGTATTTAATCCTCTTTTAATCTGTACTAAAACTTACAGTAAATCAAGGTAAAGAACAAAGTATGTATAGTTCTGTGTCTTCACTTCATCCAAAAAGAAAATATAATATATATATATATATATATATATATATATATATATATATATAAACTGTTATACATGCAAAACACCTTGCTTAAAAGGCAAGCAGTGCACAGTTAAAATAACTTCTTAATATCCTTGTAGCACAGAGATTTTATGTATGTTAAGGCAGTGATTTTCAACCAGTGTGCCACGGCACCTGGTCAGGTGTGCCATGGAGGAATTCCACATGGATGCCAAACAAGGCACACAGGGTAGGCAAGGTATGCGGCTCCTTTCCCCTGTCTTACCTCCCTCCTCATCAGCCTGGCTTTCACTGGCTGTAGCGCTTATCGCTACATCGTTCCTCTCTCGCTAGTAATGATGTAACTTCCTGGCGCTTGCAGGAAATTACATCTTGCTGAACAGGAGGGATGCTGAATCGCTAAGCGCTACACACATAGACAGCCGTTCTGAAGAGGAGGAGGTAGGAACAAATAAAGGAGGCCAATACTAATATAGCGCCCCCTCCTCCTTTGTAGGGGCAGCACGTGTGGGAGGGGGGTTTGTGGGGACAGCAAGTGTGGGGGGTTATGGGGGCAGCACAGACTGGGAGGGGGTTGTATATGTGTGTATATATATATATATATAGGGGTTATCCTTTTTTATTTTACTTTTTTTTTAATAAATGTAATTTATTTAAAGGACCTCTGCCAGGCATATTTCAGTCTTGTGACAGTTTGGGATCTCAGCAAGATGAGCAAGTGACAGTGATGGAGAAGTTTTTGAGAAAGGAAAATGTAAATGCCGAACAGGGCCCTGGACAAAATTCTGACCCAGATGAAGGCCTTAGTATGAGTGGTCGACAAAAGAAATAAGACAAGTCAGTGAGTTCGAGTCATCTTTCATTTGGATTTACTTTCACCAGGGATGAGACAGCATCGACTCCTCGGTGCTTGGTGTGTGGTGAGAAGCTATATCCAATAGCGCCATGGTGCCAAGCAAGCTTAATCGCCATCTCCAAACAAAACACCCATCCATTCAAAACAAACCAATGGACTAATTTGTACGCTTAGGTACAAAGAGAAACAGGCAAGTTTTTTGAGAAAAAGGTAAATGAGAGAGCCCTCAAAGCTAGCTACCTTGCTGCTGAACTCTTAGCTAAATCAAAAAAGTCCCACACTGTGGCAGAAACATTAATACTGCCAGCTTGTAAAGCCATTGTAAATGAGATGCTTGGCCCTGCCGCAGCCAGAGAGATAGCTAAAGTGCCTCTCTCAGATAACACAATTGCCAGACGTATTGATGACATGTCTGCGGACATTGAAACTGTTGTTTTGGAAAAGGTGCGCATCAGTGAGAAATTTGCCTTGCAACTTGATGAGTCGACTGATATTAGTTTTACATTGTCAGCTCTTGGCCAACGTGCGTTTTGTGGATGGAGAAGCCTTTAGAGAAAACTTCCTATTTTGCAAGGCACTGCCAGAAAAATCAACAGAAGAGGAAATATTTTGGGTTATTGTTGTTTTTTTGATAAAAGCGGGCTTACATGGGAAAACTGCACAGGTGTCTGAACTGATGGAGCCACAGCCATGGTCGGGCGCATCTAAGGCTTCGTAAGTAGAGTCAAAGAAAGAAACCCAGATGTTATTTTTACGCACTGTTTTTTGCACCGTGAGGCCCTTGTCGCAAAGACCTTACCAGCAGATCTAGCTCCTGTGTTGGGTGATGTTGTGAGCATAGTGAACTTTGTGAAGACATGACCTTTGAGATGTCGCTTATTTGCGTCTTTGTTTGAAGAAATGGGAGCGGAACATAAAATCTTATTGCTCCACACGGTGATCCGGGGGCTGTCGTGCGGCAAAGTGCTGGCTCGTGTGTATGAGTTGCGAGAGGATCTTAAAGTATTTCTGACAAACAAGAGGTCCGATTACTCCAAGCTGCTTGCAAGTGATGAGTGTGTTAGGATTAGTCCGAATACACCTAGGAGAAGGAGGCGGCTACCGTAATGTCCGT
>WMED01028487.1:0-10443 GCA_019650415.1 Pipa parva | reverse complement strand
TCCTACTCATACCCAAAATACAGTGCACAGCCCCCCTATCCTACTCATACCCAAATACATTATCAAGTTCCCTTCCTGCTTATGCCTGGATAAAATGAAGTGGAATATTTACAATAAGGAAAATAAAGCAGCCTTCTAGTAAATTAATCTAAATGTTCTCTGTAGCTCCTACAATGATAGAAATACCAACTTTGTATGCACAGAAAAATCCACACGTAAAGTATAACTGATAAAGTAACTGAAAAATGTGAACAGGAGAGAAGAATTGCTGAAAGGGCAGTAGTTAATTAGTAGTTTACCAGCGGACTGCATATACAGGCTTCTGAGGGGCATTTTGTTAACATTAGACAATTCATTATTTTCCTAGTATTGTCGCTGAGAGTGAAGTATCTCTTATTACTTAAAGATTACCTGGTGCTCTGGTGGGAGGGTAGACATTGTAATTTCTATAACAACACAAGAGAAGTTTGTGAAGCAGTGCACTCAGTTTTCTATTAATCAGTAGGAAGGTTAAAGTCAAGTCTTCCAAAAGGTTCATCTTGTCTTAACCCCAGCCTGGGGTGTTGTTCAACCATATGAGTTTTGTTTCTTACTGGTGTAAACATTATTAAACGATGACCCTATCGAATGGGTTAAAGTTTATTGTAGTTTCAGGATAAATCTGAACTTGACTGCCATTTAATTGGGAATCTGAGAACACATGCTTTATGACTTGTTAGTGAGCATTTCCCTTTAAACTGTTACTGGAAGTTAATTTCAGTCACTAGTACTCAATGTAAAAACATTAATACATTTGTTTTTTTAGGATAACTTCAACCAAGCATTCGAACATATATTCTTTCCTTTGCGGATTGTTTTAGACTTGAAATTTTTGGGTTTGTATCTTTATAAAATGGAGGGTACAGTTTAAGCAAAGTCTGAAGAACTGCATCCTGAACAATGGATCCCTTTCTGTGATGTTTTTAACTATACTTGATTACAGGCGTCTTGCATAGGACTGCACGCAAGCAGAGCAGGTATAAGGGCAGAAGTCAGAGCAGATATCTAAAAGCTGAGCAGGTACATAGATAAAAAGTAAGATAGGTTAAAGGGGAACTAAAGCCTAAAAATTATTTAAGCTAGAAGCCTTATGAATCTTAGAACCTTATGCAAAAATACTGCAACACATACCCAAATGTACAGTAGCCCTATGAGACAAAGGATAAATGCCTGTGAAGTTGTCAGCTGGGCGGCTCCATGTTTGGTTGTACTGTAGACACTACACATGCTCCTGTAGGTGTACCCGGATTAGGAACTACACACAAAATAACCTGACTATAAACTCATGATAAAGCTATCAATGAAATCTGACAATGAAGTCAAATTAATGAAGAATAAATAAATACTGAATTCTCTTCAAATCAAACAGAAGAAAATATTAGTGCATTTAAAGGCTACAGTACCTCCTATTTATTTAGAAGCAAACATTTTTTGTATGTTGAGTACAACAGGGATGATTATCAAAATACTTTGATACCTATGCAGTAGATTCTCTGCAGCCCTGCAATGCACAGCTGAACTAATTTATTATCAGCTAGATTTGTAGTATGGATATTTTAGCGATTTTGGCAATAAAGGGATATAATTATCTAAACATCCCTTTTAGTTGAATGGTATTCAGTTCAGTTGCATAGCACATGCAAAATACCATTACCTTTAAAAAGGGAAACTTATGAAATACACCTTATCCTGGGCTGCATAGCTTCTAGTACAATCTTATACTCTTTTTTTGATGTGGAATACTGGCTTTACATACAAGAAGGAAACCTTTAGGTTTAGGTTTTTAGGTGAACTGCAGATCAAGTTCACCTGATAGATCTAAATAACTGTTTAATTTCACCACTTTGAAAGACAATTCCTAATAAATAAGATAAACATATCATCCCCTTAACCAGGTGCTGCTCAACGCTGAATTAGAGCTATGTAGCTGTATTTTCATTACCATATCATCCCTTTAATCAGGTGCAGCTCAGTAGTGAATTAGAGCTATGTAGCTGTATTTTCATTGCCATATCATCCCTTTAACCAGGTGTGGCTCAGTATTGAATTAGAGCTATGTAACTGTATTTTCATTGCCATATCATCCCTTTAACCAGGTGCGGCTCAGTATTGAATTAGAGCTATTTAGCTGTATTTTCATTGCCATATCATCCCTTTAACCAGGTGCGGCTCAGTATTGAATTAGAGCTATTTAGCTGTATTATCATTGCTCTGCAGGGTGCATTTGTAAATGATATCTTGTTAAAGTAATGATCTGATCTGCACATTAAAAGGTGTAGCAAATTCATATGTTGCTATGCTTGTTGAATTTGGAGCATTACACTTTTCTGAATTTGCTACTTTGAAGCAATCCAGCATTTTGTAATTAGTCAAAAGTCGCATGCATAGACAAAAAAATTCAAAAAGGTGAGCAAGTTTGTAACTATTATAAAATGTCAAATTGGATGGAAATTCTCCACATCAAACAAGGGATCAGGAGCCCACCAGGAAACAAGAGCTTAGAGGTCCAATAAGTACAATATTTTTTTTCTTTTCTCTCCATTTCCCTCTTTAGCATTTATAATGTAATTGTATACATCCCCTTTTTTTTTCCAAACCCCTATCTACTTTACACTACCTTCAGGAAGATACCAAGACAGTTCAGTTTAAAACTCCAGGAGGGCCACCTGAGACCTGGGCCTACCAGAAATTTCCCATGTGTCCTGATGAGACAATCTGACACTGGAATGTATGGTGTAGTCCTATGTAGATTCTCACTTTGATGAATAAGCCCCAATAGACCTCCCCAACAATGTCAGGGATTAAAGTGATCATTGTGTGGCTCATTTTGAAAATATCCTGTAGGAAGTAGAACAGATAATTCCCACCCTCCATCGCTATGTATTTCAACAATGTATTAATAAGTCAGCCCCATAACTAAGCTTACTCACACTTATACCACACATAGCCGCTTGAGGAAGTCTGATCTACAGGCGAAACACGTTTGGCATTTCCTGGCATTTTTTGCCGGGACTATACTGGCCTGCAGTCTTCCTACTCGTGTAATAAGGACTGGACTAAGGACTGTTATTCACTGAGACTGGTATTATTTACATGGAATATGTTATTGGGGGTTTATATCTCTGCTTATAATAGTCCATACCTTAAGAACTTTCTGTTGTTAATTGTTTTAATCACTGTCTATTTATACCATTTATTTTTACTTTATTTGTTTACATAAAATTAATGTGTGCACTAGTTAGGTTTTTTCTTTTTCCGCATTATTTCATTTATAAATGTCATCTGTATTGTTGCACCATTTGCTTTACATTTATAGATATTATACAGTGCTCCCATCTGCTTTCTTTTTGTTACATATTCATACCACACATTTGTAGCTTGACCATGCCCACAGTGCAGTTCAAAGTAGCTTTCACATCTCAGCAGTGCAACCGTAGAGGATGGACAAAGTGTTAGTCACGGCCTGGTGGAGAACATGAACTGGACGCATGACAGTGGAGTTATGTTAGGATATTTTGATTTGAAACAGCTGCATTGCCTCCTTCAGTCAGTAGCAGAATCATTTTTTCCTGAGTCTGAAAACTTCCAATTAAATTGTGAAGACTAAAACTGGACTTTCTGAGTAAAATGCAGAATGGTGGTGACTTGTAGTCTATTTGTGACTCTACAATAGGGAGGCCCATACTCTAGACAGCACTAGAATTTGCTTTTTAGGCCATGTAATAGAGCCAGCACTGTGTGTTATCCACAATGGTTTATCAGCTGCACAATTCAGTAACAACAAAAGCCAAATATACCAAATGATTTAACAAAATATAAAGAAACTGTTAGAAAAATATCATTTGTTTTTCAATTTGCCCTTCACTTAATGGTAAAATATGGCTTTCATTTGAATTGTTAATTGTATACAGATAAAATACACAAAAGCTTCATAGCTTTTTGTAATTAAATCCAAATCATCAACACTGTTTTTAAACAAATCATTCCGAGCCACTCTTTGCACTAATGATAACAATGACGTGTGATATTACTCACACATATCATAAATCAAGCCTGTTTTACACACAACTGTTACAGAAGGCAGCTTTCCAAAGAAAATGCTTAGCACCTAAATGAATCTATTAACAGTCAATGTGCTAAAGAAGAGTATTTTATTTTTTAGAAACTAGTTGTATTCTTTAATAAATTCCACAATTACACATTTTATCTAAAGTCTGTAGCTCCAAATGCAATGCTATGTCAAAAAACTTTGAGTTTGGCCTCTGCTTATCTGTACTGAACAACACTACTGTTAATCCCCTGTTATTCCCAGAGGTCCATTCCAGTGTGATGGGCTTATACATGAAAGTTGGAACAGTCCCTTAAAGGTCAGAGTTCATATTAATTCACAACTTCCCGATCTTCACAAATCATCATATTTTGCGATGTGCTTAATCTGTGACCAATGGATGCTTATGGAGCTCTTCATATTATTTTGTGTGCGCATGCACAGTTAATTACACAGATCACAAAGTCCTGGAGTTTGTTGAAGTTGTGATTTCTAGAAGGAGTGATTTGTTGAATTCACCAATTTTCCTTTACCAGATCAAGGTGGCGAATTAGGGTGAACAGGGCTCCAACTGACTATGCAATAAACCACTCTCAACCCCATTTGATTTTTCGCTGTAGGAATGAGTCGCTTAGAAAATAAGAAGTAGATAATTTGCAGCTATCGGAGTGTAGCAGCCCAAAGTGATGAGAATTTCCTTTTTACATTCAAATTCTCACTTTGATGAATAAGCCCCTGTAGACTTCAAGGTCGAACCCCTGTGCTCTTTTCATTTATAATGCACCACATTAATATTAGGTCTCTGAAATTTGCAGGTGTTTATTGCAGAATGTAGAGTCATTTCCCAGTTGAAATGCAACGAAGTACAGGTGGGAAGATTAATATATATGTGGAACCTTGGCAAATTGTATTATCATTATTGTAACTAAAACCTTATTTTTATATAATACAGAATGTTAATACTGAAAGTAGAAGGGGTACAGACAGTGTGCATTGATCAACTTTTATTTTAATATTTGGTCAAATAAGTTAAATTTCCAGTATAATGATATTGCTATCCATGTGTATCTATTGTAGCACAGTAGAAAGTAGAGTAGATCCTATGGTTGAACCCATATATTCTTCAGAACTGTGTCCATTTGCTGTTTTGGTTGGTCATCAGGAAACCACTTCTGCACATTAACTGGTAAGAGCCCTCAGCACTTTTTTTTTTGTATTACTTCTTAGAAGGGTCTAGAATAAAAAGTGGGTGTGGCTAACATGTTCACTACACATGGTACATACATCTTGGCTACTTGTAATACACTTCCATGTGAAATACCATGTATTAGGACACGTCTACAGAGACTCATGGGTAATCCATAAGCTCTGCTACATTGCCTTGTATGGCGCTTATAAAGTAAAATATAAACATGGCTTCGCTAACTGTTACGTACCCCAAGATTCCCTATCCTATTGATTTTATGGTGCCCCAGTATGTAGGCCTGAGCCCATATCTTTCAGAAACTTAGCCTGTGCAGAAAGCCAATAATATAGTGAAAAATACATTCTGCTGAGGATTGTTGGAATGAAATGACATAGGGAGCTGTAGGTCTCACATAAACTTTAAAATGTATTTCTATAATAAAATAAATAAAATAATGGTCATGTGATGCAAGACCTTGTGTAACTGAGATTCTTTAATAGGTGGACCCCTCCCAGCAGTTGCTAGTGAATTCTGGGTGTTGCAGTACAAGAAATGGCAAAGAGGGAATAGGTTCGCCACCACTGGTCTTTTTGGCACTCCATGCCAAAAAGTTGACGCCACTCACCAGCGCTGTCCTCTGAAGTGCCGGTGCTGGTGATTGATGTCATCACGCCTGCGTTGGGGGAGGAGTGCACACGTGTTGGGGGAGGAGAGTTCCACTGCGAGTGAGCTCCTTCAGTGCAGGCCATGGATCCAGCCTGAAACTATCAGATCAGGTCCGCGGCCTGTACTGAAGGCAGGTTTGGTGACGACCTTGCATGCCAACAGAGAGGGCTCTGCGTGCCCTCTCTGGCACGCGTGCCATAGTTTTGCCATCCCTGGAATAGACTGTCCAACCTTAAAGGCAGATTCAGGGTTGTTTTTGTGGAAAACTGGGGAAAGTTATTAATCTCTGGAAAAGTAGTGTATTACACTGTATCAGGTTACTAGATACTTGCTTTTGCAGAATAATGAGATTCCAGTGAGTTATTTAAAAATATATATATTTTGTGAGAGGAATATTGTCTGAAAACAGAGTAATGTCAAGTTGGTCTGGAAGTTTCTAAACACAATCTCATGTACAGTACAAAGGTTTGCTGTGGGTGTAACATTTGGTTCTTCATTGTTGATACAATTCAAAATCCATTAAGTAAATGGGTCAAATCGATCTTCAAGATGGTCATCATTACAAAGAAAGAAATCATTTTTAATAACTCTCTGAATAACTCTGAGAAATATACTCCCATCATACAAACTGCAGATGTAAAGACTGAGCCACTGTATTCAGGCAAGTATGGGCAAACACTTTCAATTTTGCCGAATGATTTACATTTTAATGTTAGCTAAATTCTAGACTGATAAAGTTAAACTAGTCTATTTATAACTTACGTTTGTAATTTAAAGTCATCTTTAACTAAGTCAATTAAAGTCAAAAATGCCCCACATGCATTTTTCACTGGTAAACATTTATAAATATAAATTATTTTCCCACCTAAACCTGGTCCTGCCTTTTCCATCTCAGTTGATAATGTCATCATTAACTCTGTTGCTTCTGCACGCTGTCTTGGGGTGACTTTTGACTCTGCTCTTTCCTTCTCCAAGCACATCACTACCACTACTAAAAACTGTAGCTTTTTCCTTCGTAATATTGCCAAGATACTTCCATTTCTCTCTCCAGCCACTGCTAACTCCCTTGTGCACACCCTTGTCTTGCCCCACTTGGACTATTGTAATGCCCTTTTAACCAGCCTCCAGGTTTCCCATCTTTCCCCACTCCAGTCTATTCTAAATTCTGCTGCTAGAATAATTTCCCTCTCTTCCCTGAAGTCTCAATCCCAACTCCTCTCTGCGCCTTGGCTCCCAGTTAATAATCATATTATTTACAGTGTCTTACTTTTGACATTTAAATTGCTTCACTCTGCTGCCCCTCCCTACATATCTTTGCTTGTTCATTTGCATGCACCTAGCCATTAAGGTCGCTCTTCACAAGGCAACCTTCTTCAGGAACCCCTCACCAAGACTGCCCGCTCTCGTCTTAAACCCTTCTCTCTTGCTGCTCCTTATCTTTGGAATTCTATACCCCTCCACTTCTGAAAAGACCAATCCATCAATATCTTCAAATCTAAATTAAAATCTTACCTCTTGGAGTACTAACACTGGTTTTCATGTTAATATTAATATTTATGCAATTATATATTCAAAAATCTATATTATATATATTATTTTCTTATTTAATTGGCACCTGTAGCCAAATGAACTGTCACTTTATCCTACTTCACTTATTATGCACTTATTACCCCCTATATGTTTATGTAAGTCTTCCTCCCACTTAGATTGTAAGCTCTTTGGGGTAGGGACCTCTATTATCTTTTTTCAGTTATGACCATGCACTTAGAGTGATGCGTTTTCTTGATTATACGTTTGTATTTTACTTCACTTGTTCATTGTTCCAGGCTTTACCCTTGTCTGTTTTATTGTTTGTATTATTACGGGATTGTACAGCGCTGCGTAACCTTGTGGCGATTTATAAATAAAAATATACACACACATACTTATGGTAAATGACTAGTTTATTGACATTACAGAACACATTTGTAGATGCATACTAGGTGGACAGACACAATCATTTTGTTCAAATGAATTTGGCTTAGTGGAGATGAGAGGTCCTGTGCCCACTGCATCCTAAGTACTACTGGGTGCTGACTGGGACCAGTGATACTATTATTGTTATTCATTTATTCAGGCTTAAATTGCACCTTTGTCCCCAATACCATCGCCAAAATTCTGGGGGTTGAACAGTCCAAATAGCCATTTAAATGTCCAAACTTCCATTTCACCACTTCCCCATATTTGGGTATTGATCAGACTCTGTGATGCGGCAAATTTGCCAGAAGCATTTGACAGTTGCAGATCTACAGAGCAGTTTGCACCACTATGCCTGCATGTGCACAGGTAACCTAATCATCAAGCAATGGGGTCTGTTGATGTAGCTAATATGACAAGGTTTACTATGCCTCATTTGCCAGTTTTACTTCACCAAATGAAATAGGGGCAGTATTCCTACTGGGTGACTGACTATGCTGCACCATGCAATAAACCACATTCAACGCTATTTGCCTCTTCGCTATGGAAGCCTGCCACTTAGAGAATAAGGATGAGAGAATTCACTACAATGGAGCGTAGTGACCCCAGATGGTGAGAATTCACTTTGACTGATCAATTCTCACTTTCTCGAACTGGTACAGGTGCACAGCTATGGAAGCTGGAAATTACTGTAATGGGGGATTATTTGTGGTGTTTGGCACTTCCCTAAAATAACACTATTTTCATAAGAAATAGATTTTATTTACTCCTGAGGATAATTTGGGACAAGTAGATCTAAGTTTAGGAGAGGTTCAGGCACTGGTTTTATTTGTGTGTTCCCGTGTTATACCGATTAAACTGAGAGCAGAGAAGCCAGAAGTGATCTAACAGTTATTTAAAATAAGTAAAGCATTGTAATATTACAGACCGGCAATGCGCGGGAAAATGTATTTCAGAATAAATTGTGTGGATGTCTGAGAGCCGTGCTGATAAGGAATAGAGAAAAATGAAAAAAACAAGTAAAAGTTATTCATTGCAACACCCAACTATAATCAAATGTATTGTGCCGTCAATTCTGTGCAGACGAGATAACATATTCCGCTTCAGAACTCTGTAAAACATTCTCAGACATTTACTGGCATGAAACAGCAACAGATAAATATAAAGAGTTAACTGTCTTACTTCCACCCCCCCTGAAATATTGCATTTAGTTAAAGGTCCCCGTTATGTCACATGGTTGATTTAATTATATGCTACTTGCAATTAGTTGATGTTTTTTCTGAAACACCATTGTAAATGTACTTTAAGGAGCATTCAAAGGCAAAGATGTTTTTTTTTCTCAAGAAATAATCAAAAACAAAAAATTATGCCCAAAAAAACACCAGCTATGCACTTTGCCTGCTGAATATAAATATACTGCTGTAGCCCCATTTGGGGGTGACGATCTCCTCCTTTAAGGGCCTTATTGACTAAAGGACGAAGAGTCGCGTAAAGTTCTGAATTTACATTTGTTACTTCCCCATTTTCTCTTATTGAGCAAACTTTAATTTGGAGAATCTGTGACCAATTTGGTAGACTACAATAGTCAAGATCTTGCAGAACCCTTCACATCACTTTGCATGTGCATGCATGGGTAATTTGACTATTGACTAAGCGATGGAGGCTATTGATGGAGTGAACTCTAGTAGGTGTACTGCTCTAAATTCACCCATTTTACTTTGCCACATCAGAGTAGAAAAATGGGGGATTAATGGAAGGGCTCCACATTCTACTTCTATTCAACTAACTATGGCACATGATGCATTCATCACTGTCCGCTTGGTCAACCAGTCTATTTGAATCTTAGTCAATAATGAGAAGTTAATTTGCAACTATTTTGGCGATGCAACCTGAATAATAGCAAGATTAAATCAACAGGTGAATTCACCCTTTAGTCAAATAGACCCTAAGGGGGTTATTTACTAAGGTCCGAATTGTTGCGTGTACGTGCAAATTCACCAGATAAAGATAGTAGCAACAGGCTGCTCCTGTCACAGTTGCATCTTTATAATGAGAATATTGTTGCATTTGCGACTTTATTATGGGAAAATTGGCGCAATCTTAAAAAATTGTTGCGACTTTACAATGGGGAAATTGTAGCTGATTTGCTATGGGAATCCACTGTTTGAGAATTCAACAGTCCAATTCGCACCTCAGTGAATATCCCCCTAACTCTTTGGGGAATAGCTCTATCTGATTACCAGAGGCGGGTAGTAACTAGTTACTTTTACTCAGTTACATTTACTCAAGTAGTTTTTTGGAAAAATTTTACTCCTGAGAGTAGTTTAAATGTGAACGACTTTTACTTTTACTTGAGTAAATCTGTGGCGAGAGTAACGCTACTTTTACTCAGTTACATTCTGTGTTACTCCATTATAATGTGAGTACTTTTACAGTCACAAATTGACACTAACACAGCTACATAAAAAAACAAAGTATCCAAAAACAAACACTAACTGCAACATTGTATAAAAAACAATCACTATTGACTACAAAAATCCCTAGACTG
>WMED01028484.1:0-10444 GCA_019650415.1 Pipa parva | reverse complement strand
GGGGCGGGGCAGCAGACTGGCCTCATTGACGCGGCTCCCGGTACCGGTGTACAGCAGCAGAACACTAAGCTCCACCCCTCCATAACTCTGCCCCCATATGACCAAAGCTCTGCACCTGCCCCACCACCACCCCACCGGGGCATGGAAAACTGGTCTTGCTTAAAGCCGGTCCCTGGTGCAAAAAAGGTTGGGGACCTCTGCTCTATATCACCATAGGTAAGAAAAAAAAAAATCACAAGACATATCCTTATACAGACATTGCTACTATTTCTACATATAAATCATGTTCCTTTGAAGACACCTCATTTCTAAGGTAAACAGGCACAATTACCTCAGCCATTATGTATAGTTTAAATCATCCATGCCTTTAATTAACTAGGCACCACTTCCCCTAAACCTTTTCTAGTTCTTTTATGTCTTTCTTTATAGAGTGCTCAGAATTATACCCTATATTGTGTGGTCTTTTTTTTTTTTGAACTTTTTAAAGTGCCCACAATTGTTAGAAGAATGATAAACTGTTGTTTGGAGAAATTAGCAGATTTAGGTAGATCACCTTGTGGAAAGTGGTCTCTTAGAGTTTTGGACCACTTTACATTTTTAAATATCATCCAAGAATGAATGTTAAAATGATATTAATGAAAGCATCTTTAATAAAACATACTACTGCTTCCAAATCATCTTTTTTTTTTTTTTTTTTTGCTTTTACCACATTTTTATTATACTATATTATGAAAGAAACTCAGTTTGCCTTCATTTTAATTTAAACATGTTGATCTGTCCTACACACTGCCTTACATTTTGTTATACTGCAGTAAGGGCGAAATCTATTAAACTTGGAAAATCTCGTTTTCACTTTTCCGAGTTTAATAATCGGGTGAACACCCGGAAGTTTCTTGCGGTAAGGATCACGAGAAACTTCCGCGTGTTTGCCTGAGTAAACTCAGAAAAGACAAAGCGGCGTTTCCGATTTTAATAAATTTCGCCCTAAGAATCTTATCTTGATCTAATCTTGATTACCCATAACTTTTAGTTGTTTGATCACATTTTTGCCATGATTTCGAGTATTTTCTTTTTCAGTACACTTTAACTTTATTTCTCCCAGTTGGCATTTTAGCCTAAATTTTAGCAATTGAAATGCCATAAAGTGAATAAATTGATTGTTACATGAATTATCTACTATATGCAAACCATAGAGTCTGCAAGTCACTTAATGTTGCTAGAATAAAATAATGTTTTGGGTCAGTTTTTCAGCTATATTTCAGATTTAAGGATGTTTAATCAAGTTTTATCTTTATTTATTGGTCCTTTAAAGGCATGAGATGCATTCAGTATCCAGTTTATACTTTACCGTCAATGTATGCAGTGCCTTGTGGGGTCATTCATTAAAGGCCACGTCAGTTTGAGTTAATACGATTAGGAAGTCGCAAATTATTAATGAAGCAGAGGACAGCAACAGACGCTGTTGTATGCGTAGTGCGGTGTAGTCAGTCACGCAATAGTAGGATGAGAAGTCATGCGGAGTGAGGCGCATTTCTCCAGTTTCATCTTATCCCACTAACTGTATATAAGAGAAAAATAATTATTTTTACATGTCATCTTGTGCCTAGTTCATGTTTAATAGTAGACTAATTTAGTTGCAGTTGTCATTGCCACTTTTGAATGACTAGTTGCCTTATGCAACACTGGAGCCCTGCCATCAAACCCCTTAATTTGCCACTCTGTTGTGGTGAAGTCAAACAGGTGAATTCAGAGCAGTACACCCTGCAGAATCTGCCCCTTCAACAGACTCCATCACATGCTGAATAGCCTAATTACCTGTGCACGTAAATTGATGCAAAGGGTCCGTAAGTCCGCTTCTAGAGTAAGGGTCTGAATTGGTCGCAAATTTGTCACATCGTAGAGATTAAGTGATATACTAAGGAAACAGCACAAAATAAAATATAGACTAAGTGAATTGATTGAGATGTCTCACTTCTAGATGATTCCCTGAAGAAGATGCAGCATTACTAGTAAGCGGTGAAATGTGTAGGATTGACGCCATCACGATTTATTGGGACTTTTTAAAATTACTTATATGCGTTTTTAAAGACATATGTTTGTGAGTATATCTCTCATTTTTTAATTACTAAATTTCCAATACAGATTAACACTATGAGTGTTTTTCTCATGCTTACTTCACATGGAGTTAAACAAGGAGTCCTGAGGTCCTAAACATCTTGTGTTACAAATTTCGTTTTATATTTTCCTGAGCCATTGAATTCCGGTGCAATATTACTTCATTTGAATCTCTTCATTTTAAGGCTTGTACTGTATATTTCAGTGCTCTGGTAAGCGCATATTTTGAACTGCTTTTGATTTAACACAGTTTGCAAGCACCTGTGGATATCGATTTCTACTACAATATTACACATTTGCACTTCTTGCATCTCTTTAATTGGACGTTTGGGTCTTTTAAGCATTTATTGTTGTAATCATTTAATGCACTATATAGTGTTTTTTGTGCTTCTTCCACAGGCATCTTAGATATCGCAGAGATTGTTGAATAAGCAGAGTTGGAGATGTCGCGAAAGGAAGCGAATATGGGCATTTACACAACTGTTCGGACTTTAATGAATGACCCCCCCTTAGTCTTTTATATATATATATATATATATATATATATATATATATATATATACAGTATATATATATATATATATATATATATACAGTATATATATATATATATAAGTTAGGGTAGAGTGGTCGTGTTAGTCCACAGATGCAAAATTGCAGTATTTTGTGACAACTTTTTTATTGGACTAAGTAAACAAGTTTTCAGGAGGTTTATTCTCCTCTCTTCATCAGGTTCAAGACAATAGCCAAACTATGCTACCATCTGGCATTGAGAAAGATGCACTAAAGATCTTAACAGGCACCTAAGTGGACTTTGCTCTCATGAAGCTATGGGTTCTGGGTTATAAAGACACACTTGCTACCAAACCACAACACTGTTTTCAAATGCAAATTAACTTATCACAAATACAGCTGAAATATCATGAACATTGTACTTTGGCTTTAAATATGTTATTATGTCTAGTGAGAGTTTACCGAATGTCTGACTGAGGAATTAAAACAATGTGCAGTATATTATGATTTGTTCACAAGGAATTCTCAAAGTCCTTCACAGTTGTTCTAACTTAATAAATGTCTGTGGTCAACAGTGCTGCAGTTATCCATGTCTATGAAGAAACCACGGATGCAATGCTATATAAAGCTATATTAATACCCCTATGACTGTACGTAGCAGAGCCAGCTCAGGATCACAAATACATCTATATAGTTCTTAGATATTAAACAATATTGTTCAAATTTATCAAGAAAAGCAGCCTCTGGAGCATGTGGGTCCCCTGCTATAGTGTAAGGGGCTATTGACTGGACTAGGTACTGCAGGAAAGGAGTAGGTGGGTGTTTACAGGAAAAAGGCTGTGTTGGCAAAAAGGAAGTGGGAGGTGCCTGGAGTTCTCATGGTCATTTTGCACAATGGTAACTCCTAGGACATGTTCCCAGTAGTGGCTAGTTATTGGCTGCCCTGCTACTACCTACCACCGTTCTCATGGATAGAGTGGTCAGCATGGTGTGGCAGCCAGGTGGTGAATCCTTGGGCAGGGTCCCAGGATTGGTGGTTAGTGGTTGCCTCATGGTGGGGAAGCCATTGGAAAATGTTTTAAATAGGGGTAAGCATTCTGATGTGTTAATATTGTTATGGATACATAACTTCAAAGAATTACTTGGTCTGTAAAAACTTGTTTGAATAATAAAAAAAGCTGCAGCCTTTTAACCCCATCTCTTGTGTCCTGGTGTTCTTGGGTAATTTCAAGGGGGAGCAGAAAATTTAAAATAGGTTTGATTCTGCGCCAGTCAAAATGATCAGCTCAGTAGAGCAGGCTGATTTATTTTAAAATCAGATAGACAATAGTAATATAGTAACACAGTTTATAGGGCTGAAAAAAAGACACAAGTCCATATAGTTTATACTATTTTTCTGCAATGTTGATCCAGAGGAAGGCAAAAAACCCGTAAGGCAAGAGATACTTATCCTCATATTAGGGAAAAATTCCTTCCCAACTCCAAATATGGCAATCAGAATAAATTCAATGATGTGATCAATAATACCAGCCTTTCTTTGTACAAGTGAAAATTCCAAATGCAATGCTGATATTTAATAAATATATGTTAATCTTTTATAGCATGCCTTTCCATACACTGAGATGGCTAAGCCTAAGATTCCAAAAAAAAATCTATAAACAATGGAAATAAGAGATTAATACAATAACTCTCAACAGTAAGGTCTGATAGTAACTGACCAACATATACAAGAAGCTTGGAATGAGGAGGATAAAGGTGCCTAAATGGCAAAGGAGAAGAATAGAAGCCTCCTAAAACAAACAGGATTAGCCCTACTACATAGACAACAAGGTAAACAAGAAGCGCTGGGGGTGATAAGCAAATAGCCCTCCTAAATTGTCCTTTTAGAAGAAAACATATTGTACCATGCTACATAAACATATAACTAAATTGCATTACCTCTGCTTACAGGAATATGGAGCAGAGACACACTGCAATCACTCCTTCATGTCTCATTGTCCATCTATACATTCAGGACCAATGGTTTTCTAGCACAAATACAGCCTAAGGTGCAGAGATATATAATTAATTTGTACATTTGATCTGGAGCAAACTGTTGATTAATTGGTTCTTTGAGTCATGTGAACAAGATGCTTGGGGTAATGCAGGCTAAAAATAAAATAAAAAAGGAGAAGATATATACTTTCATTGAGCAGAAAGTATATGTTCACAACCAGTAGACTTCAGCTAGCAGATCCCTAGTCTGAATACTCAGATGTCTACCTGGCCCAGCCTGGGTCCTGACACCAATCCTTTAGAAGTTAAAATGATTCAGCGCTGAACAAAGAAAGAATAAAATAAAGTACTAGGCATTCCAGCAGGTTTTCATTTCGTCAGTAGCCAAGGTGACATGATCATTTAACTCTGCAGATTTTGGTTACAAAAGCTGTAGGATGTCTCAGTTTTTAACACTGCCAAGAACAAAATACGCATGGTGTATATAGATTTTTCCAAATGCTTGTGTGAGCTTCCTTATACAAAATAAAAAGATACAACATGTAACTAAATATAAAGTGGGCCTGTGGAGGAAAATGAGATTCTAATTTACAATTGGCCAGTGGTAAATATGAACTGTTCATCTATGTCATGCATTGGCATAGAAACTCTATACAGGAAAATAGCAAAAAAGAAGATTTTCCTTAAAGTGAATTCATTTTCACCCTACTGCATATCAAAACTTATTTGTTAACTTGAATAATGGAGGTGTCTGTCAGCCTTGCTGCGTGAATAATAAATGTAATACAAAGCAATACCCAGTTTGGAATATGGATATAAAAGCTGTGTAAATGATGTATGTAACGGAATAACGCTTCAGCTTCTCTGGAGCAAAGTTTATTTTTATACTCCTTAGGATCTTTGATACTTCTTTCAGCAGTTTGGCTATATATATATATATATATATATATATATATATATATATATATATATATACTTTGTATACTGTATATGACTCAGTCATAAGACACTTCATACGTTGATGGTAAGGTATAAACTGGACACTGAATGATTCTCATACCTTTAAAAGGACCAGTAACATCAGAAAAGGAAAAAGTTCTATTTGAAATCTAGATTTGTATGATTTTTTAGTTTGCTGTTCCTTTGTTTGGCTGCTTTTATAAAAAACAACCCTCTCCTAGCCCTGTTGTTTTCTAGATTCTAGATTACTTTAGATTATACATATTTATCAATTTGTCTCAGAAAACCCAATTTGTCTGCAATCAGGAGAGAGAGACAACAAAATCTAATAAAAATCAGGAATGTGATTTTAATGTACTGCACAGAAATACCTGTCGATCAAAATATCAGTTTTATTTCTTGCTGGTGTTATTGGTCCGGTAATGAGTCAATCTAGAAAAAGATAAAAATGGACACAACTTTTGCATTTAATACGTCCTTTCTTATTTTTTGGCAGAAGAGAATTTATTGCAAACATAACTATGACTTATCTTTATGGGATAATACAGGTACTACATTATCCCATACCCATTGGTATCGCAGGTAACCTTGCCTGAATATTATAACAGCCTACTGGATCTTAGCAAACCTTTTTATTTTCACTGATTTAACAACATACATTTACAAAGTAGCAACTCTACCATTTATAAGACTGAAAGGAGAGCTAAAGTGCTCATGTGTTTTGAGGTAAGGGAGCCTGGATGGTTTCAGTATAATTACCGATACATTTTCCCATGCTGCCTCCTCCTTCCTGTACCAGCTGCTCTTCATCCAGCAGGTTCCAGCTACACAGCCAATTGGCTTACTGGAAGTACAGATACCGGAGGTACTGCTTGTGGCAGCATCCACTCTTGTCAGACATTTTACCATTAGCAAAATATGTCCTCCCATTCGTTTTCATGGTAAAAAGCCTAGTAAGAGAAGTGGATGCAGTTGCTGGCAGTATTGACCTGTTAGTCAATGGGGGCTTTCTCTAGCAGTTTGCAGTTGGTTTTATGCTTTTTTTTTTTTTCTACAAATGGAGAATTCTGGTGTGTGTGGACTTAACTGAGGGTCTGTCTCTATATTGCTCCAACTAATTGGAGTATATTGGAGGGTGCCTGAGACGCATTTAGAGACATGAGTAACCCTGTTGTCTAATGATCATCATGTCTGTATGTCCATGAAATATGGCTTGGCGTTCATTGTTTTCCATCTGTGATCTTGGAACAGCCACCCTGAGGCCAATACTAAAAATAGGAGGTCTAGGACCTTTTATTATGAACTGCTAACCAGTTACTGACTTTGAACCCGCTCCCCCCCCAAAAAAAACATTGCTTCACTCTTTTGCAACTGTACAGAGTTCTGTGTCCCTCACCCCTGATATTTCAATACTATTGCCAGAAAGATGCATCTTCAGACTTGGCACTAGTGATCTGATCACTCTTTTGTCAAGTCATACACGTACAGCATGACAAAGGAAGTATGATTTGTACCATTTTCAGGAAACCTCTCTGTTTGGTATTCTTATGATAGATCATGGTAATGTGGCTGAGATTCTGATATGTTGTTTCTGCAATTAAATAGGCAAATGAATATTCAAAGAAACCACAAAAGCTAGTAATAAATGTTATTTCTTTGACTGAAACAGTAGATATAGCAGGTCTTCCACTCCTCTTTACCCACAAGAAAAACAAACCTTTTGAACTGTATTTCACTGAATACTGTTATAGACGTATAGAGAGTTAGAGCATGTGAGGGAGTGTGAGGGGTGTGAGATGGTTTTTTAGGTTTATTAAGAGAGACAGGAAAGGGCACATACATGTTTTTCCATAAGTAGTATTGCAGCCTTACTGTAATCGACTGTTTCATTTATTTTTATTTTCCTTAAAAATAAATTGCATAAAAAAATCAGACTATGGCTTCACATAAAGTTCTGTACGACACCTACTGTATAACCACAGTATTAGACTTTTTTTTTTTCAAATAGCCGTGGTTGGAAACAGAAAAGTCATTAAAGAAAAGTGTAGCAAAGTAACTTGTGTACTGGTCGTGTGAATCCTATCAAAATGGAAGATAATCCTATTTAAACCGCTTCCCCCAAAGAGAACAGTTTCCTCATCACTCATTCTCTCTTTATTGACAGAATACCGATAGCCCTCTCACTATACAGTATGACGATTTGTAAAACTTTGTAACTTTACTTATTGCTTTCATTATACAGCATCAGATTTTATAAACCAGTGGAAAGTTGTGATAGAGGCCCAGAAATGCTGTATATGCTTTAGGCCCTGCATTTTCTTGTGCCTCACCATTAACATTAAACAATACTAATGGGCCTGGTAACCATGTATGTATGCATATGTACGTATATTTTTATTTATAAAGCGCCACAAGGTTATGCAGCGCTGTACAATCCAATAATACAGACAAGCGTAAAATGCGGAACAAGTGAAGTAAATTACAGGCATATAATCAAGAAAATACATCACTCTAAGTGCCAGGCCATGATTGAAAAAAGAGGATGGAGGTCTCTGCCCCACAGAGCTTACAATCTAAGTAGGAGGAAGATTTACATAAACATATAGGAGGGTTGTCAAGTTTCCTTGAACTTGGTGTGCCATCTTCCCAAGTATCTCTTAAAAATATAAGGTAAATGAGATGAGAGTAAAGACAACAATGGTTATTGCTCCTAATTTTTTATTTTTTTTTATAGAACAATACAATCCATTCTTTTTAATTCGGTATATGCATTCTTTCTAGTCACGCGTGACAAGCTTTTGTCCATAACGTAAACTTAAAATAATGTTCACTCTTCTTCCTGTGACATGTTTCACTTGTTACCCAACACATCTTCGGTTGACCCCTCTCCTCAAACTATAAGAAAATCTAACAAACTGCAGGGAATGTTGTATAAGAAAGTGAAATGAATGATATTATTACTATTATTTACTATTAGTCTTTAGCAATTCATTGGTATTGCTTTTAATATTTTTGTTCATGTTCTTTTACTATGCTTATTCAAAATCCAAGAGACATATTAAGTGGGACATATACAGTACTTACACTGGAGATATTATACAAGTGGAGAGAGACTTAGATATTACTCAATTTATCAATTTAAGAAGAAAACAAGAGGCAGAAGCACATATGACCTTTAGAGAAGGCTTGTGAATAGCTGTATTGTTGAATAAAGTCAGTTTTGTGCCTGGGTAGGACCTACCTGATCTTTCATTTACAGCCATTTAAAGGGATATCAAAATCCTTGCTTGCGGAATGTCCTTACCTTATAAAGTCAAATTATAAATTAGGCCTAAAAAGTCATAAGGATGTCTCAGTGTAAGTGATCTCGGATACCTACCTGTATTTTAAATATGACAATTTGACACAGATCTTAGCATTAGGAATCTTGATAGATTCTCATCTTGACTAATTTTTAGTACAACATTATCAAGCGGTTAACAGATGAGTTTGTGACTTGAGAAAGAAAGGACACGGAGTGTATCTGCAACAGTAACAACTAAAAACTAGAATGCCAAATTTCCATCTCATGCTGTTGAAACTACAACCTATGAAGGATCTCAGCCAATTTATTTAATTTATTAGATTCTAATGTTAAGGGCTGCAAACATAAATAATGAGTCAACCAAAAGCTCAATAATGAGCCCTCCCACACATATGTAGAGTTTTACAAACCAAAGTTACATTACACACCTTCTCTGTTACATTGCTTAGTGCCCAAGAAGCTATCGGTTGCATTGGCTAGTACCTTGAATGTGACTGGCGGGCTACAAGGTCTGGCTTGTCCAATGAGTCAAAAAGGCAGTCACCTAAGATTCCAAAGATTTAATTCCCTCTTTTTGTTCAACAATAATAATCTATGTACATTAGTGCTACGTGCCATCTCATTTACAGTATAACAATTTATAAAAGCATTAACTAATTAAATTATGTTTAAATATTCTAAAGTGATTTTACTTTTGTTTCTGTAGGGAAGCCCCAAAACGTTACATTGCCTTAGGTTCTGCATTTTGTTGACCCAGCCCTGTCCAAACAACTTGAAATATGTTTTCTTTTGCTTTTTAAATCATAAAATTGCTCAAAGATGATCAAAGCTGCTGCTATATTCTTTATTGTATATATTCATTAATTTATATAGCGCTGATATATTACAAAGTGCTTACCGGGATTAACCATTCACTTCAGTCCCTGCCCATTGGAGCTTACAATCTAGTTTCCCTATTCTGTCACACACACATAGACACAGATGTATGTTTTTTGGATTGTGGGAGGAAACCAGAGAGCTCGGAGGAAACCCACGCAGGCCTGGGGAGAACATACAAACTCCATGCAGATAGTCACAAATCTTTGTTGTCACTTAAATGTACAGTCACCTTACACCATACCAGAGCTCTGCAATCAACCTACTACTTTGCCACTTTGGTGAAATCAAACTGGAGAATTCAGTACAGTACACCTTGATGAATATGCTACTCCGACAGACTGACACTTAATGAACAATCAAATTTTGTGTGGTGTGAAGAGTTCTATAAGTGCACGACCACTGTAAGCATCCATATTGGATGCAAATTTGCCACATCAGAGTATTCTAAACACACAAAGATGAGAAAGTGACAAATGAATGCAGATTCAGTCCTTTTGTGGCTTGTTTAGACTTTCAAAATCTTTCCTTGTTTTTTTTTTACCTTTAGTTGTGTCATCAAAAAATATAGGGACGTAATTAAAGATGCAGATATCAGGCCTATTAAAACATCCAATTTAATTAACAAAATTAAAGCAGGAACTATTGTCATGGAAAAACCTATGAATAATCTTTCCATGG
>WMED01028481.1:0-10445 GCA_019650415.1 Pipa parva | reverse complement strand
AAATCCGTGCAGCACGAAAACGGTGGATACGCTGGTAACAATAAAACACAAAGAGGGGGGTCTCCCCTAGTATAATACCACAAGGTATAAATTGTTCAGTGCCAAAAGTGAATGATTCGTGAACCTAAAACAGTGTATGTGTTACAATAAAAGGTGAAACACAAGTGCGGTAAGCAATAACAAAACTTAAAAATCAGAGTTGACTGTGATATGTTATTGGAATTACAATCAAAAGCCGATTGGCAGAAATCTGTGTTTTGATATAAACATCTGAATAGATGTTTTCTACTGGTAATCCTTAGCAGTGTTGGCAGTGCTGGGGATATCTTGAAATCCCCTTTGTGCTTGCACTCACCAGACAGTGCTGTTACAAAAGCACTGAATAATAGGCTGGCTCAATGGTAGGATGGAAGATGGTGACCTCCTCTCCACTCAAATGCAGATCCAATATAAAAAGAAAGCAGAATATGGTGCAATACAGCTTTAAAACAATTTAGTTTGATATTGAAATCATACTCACAAACTTAAAAAAGTATCAAGCGTTTGTCAATAATAGCTTTCTCCAATGAAGGTCAGTCTCTCTCTATGTGTTTCGCCGTTAAAATCAGCTTCATCAGGAGTTTAGAGTCTGTCGCACTTGTGTTTCACCTTTTATTGTAACACATACACTGTTTTAGATTCACGAATCATACACTTTTGGCACTGAACAATTTATACCTTGTGGTATTATGCTAGGGGAGACCCCCAATTTGTGTTTTATTGTTACCAGCGCATCCACCATTTTCGTGCTGCACGAATTTCACTCATTCAGTTTTTCTAAGCCTTTTCATTTTTTAAAAAAAGATTATGAAACATATATTCACTTAGAGATGTGGGGTCTTCCTCCCCCCTCCTTGGGACTCTCCATACTTTGTAATGTAATGTTGGCTTGGATGATAAGATTACAGAAAGTTCTGCCCTGCAGAGCACATGTTGGACATAGAGCACATGATAAACATGAAATACTACCATCTCAGTGTATGGAGTACTGTTACTGAAATGCTTATCCCCATACACTGGCATTACTGCTATTAGAAAGATGCTGTATAACATAACTGAAGAGTTTTAAGGTTACACAAGCAGTTCAGGGTAAATTAGTAATAGGTTAATGTAGATAGCCCTGTGTTTCACCATTTATGTATATAGGTTTATGTTCAATCTAGGCTAGATTGGTCTTGGTCTTGGTCTGCTCAGTGTAATAAGGCATCTCCAGTGAATAGGCTAAGGATAACCTTAGTGACTGAAATCAACATTAGAAGAATCCAGAAATGAGACGGGGGAATTCACTATTCAGCAAAGTGAGCTCCGAATCCTTCGGCTCACTTCGCAAATGGTGTTATGCGCCCGCTGTTGTCCTGCACGCGGACATCAGCGAGCGCTTTAAAGGGATTCCCATCTCGGCGAGACCAAAAGAGTTGCCTCGCCAAGACTGGAATCCCTTTAATGCACTCACTGATGTCCGCGTGCAGGACATCAGCGAGTGCATAACACCAGTTGTGAAGTGAGCCAAAGGATTCGAAGCTCACTTTGCTGAATGATGAATTCCCTCCTAAAGTCTCCAACAACCCTCGTACTCTTTCCAAGTTTTGGGTGGTGACAGATGTTTGCGCAAGTGTAATGGTAGGCTAATGTTACCCTGAAACTGAATGTTTTATTACTTGCAGCTAAAAATGAAACTATGTTCTTCTGATGGTGTATTTTGAACTCCTGCTTCAATTGTACATCTGTTTAATAAAGGTGCCTGCCTGTGGGATATCCGTCATTCTTGTCTACAACTATACCAATGTGTACTTTTGCCATGGAACTGATTTAGGAAATAAAACAAGTTTCTGGCAATAAAAAAAAAAGTCATGCACTGTAAATTATCTTGTTTGGATAATGCAAACCTTCTAAGTCATAAACCAATAAATGAATTGGTTTATGAATTAAAATGGTTGTCCACCTTGCAATTATTATTTAATATGTTGTAGATATTTAGGCAGATTGTAATTGGCTTATATTTTTTGCACTTTTTGAAAAATGTAACTATTTGTTTAGCACTTTTTGCTATTGTTTACATTGGTACTGTCTTCCAGTTGCTATGATCCATTAACCTAGTAAGCAGCCACTGAGTAAGACACAGAAGTAGAAGAGCAATAGTGCAGGGTCTCAATAGAAAAAAAGTAATGAAACATATTTATAAAAAAATAAAACCAAGCCTTAATTATTTGATATTCTGATTCTTGACAGCCAAAAGGATAATGCAAAATAAAGTCAAATAGTTAAAAAGAAAAACAATAGACCAATTGCAAAATTTATCAGATTTAAATCTTTCCTTTACACAATTTATTCTTAGCAACTGGATGATGAAGAAGGAATTAGTTGTTTTGTGTTTCATCTTCAGTATAAACCATCAAGGGATAGTTTGTATTTGTGCTTTTTTTATTGAATGCTATTTAATAAAAGGATTAGTATTAATAGATTCATTATGAAAAAGTTTTAGTACTTTTTGCAATCGCAATAGTAATTTTTTGCCTGCTTTTTCTTAGTATCTTTTTAACAGAATTGTAGTGCCATGGCCTGCCATAATCTACAGGGCTATAAAGAGACCATTGTTTTCATCAGTGCAGCGCATTGCAAGTTTTAAAACAGTGCTATAGATATGAGGCCTGTATAAAGGCAGAAAATGGTACATTTGAATGATAACCTACATATTTTGGCATCAGATAATTAGTGTTGATTGATGATATCGGCACAATTATTACAATTATCTTGATGATTCGATAATTTTACTAAAAATTGTAACTATAATCGCCATCACTCGATAATCGTTCTTACATATACACATTAAATTGGTGCCCTTTTTGGAGCTTCCTTTTTGGAGCTTCCTTCAATTTTGGCAGCCAGCAAATCAGGGCAGAGCACAACAGGGGTGGGGGGCGTGGCTGAACAATGTCACCACTGGGATGTGTATGGATCTCATTTGCTGCTGAAATCACATGACTGTGTTTATATATATATATATATATATATATATATATATGGCTGCACTGGCTGCTCAGCATCATTTGGCTTCACTCTGTGTCTAGAAGAGAACGCAAATCTGGCTCTCCAAAGCTTTTTTCAAAGCTCTGAACCAGTTTGCCTGTATTCTCTATCCTTATTAGAGATTAGCAAGCTTAGAATAGAGCAAGATTGGAAAAATTTAAGTTAGTTAGAGACTTGTAAAAAGCTCTAGCGTTCTTATGCTGCAGGGGGTAAGGAGGAAAAAAAAAGGGGGGGGGGGGTTACTACTGCAGCAGCAGACCCTGTTCTCCTGTGATTCTGTACAGGTCTATTTAATTTTTTTTTTTGGTGGAAATAGCGCACTGGTTATTTTTCTGAGTGGCAAATATTTAAATAGAACTCTTGCTTGTTCTCTGTGGTTGCAAAACATATGTAAACCATATAATATAGCAAATAGTTCTCCAGGTCTATTTAAAACAATTGTTTTGGTGCAAATAGCGCACTTGTTATTTCCACATATATCATTTCCAATACCAGTGTCTTCTTATGTGTCAAGGGGGGCCCATAGCAGTTGCTAGTGCTTTACCTGCTGTGATTACGCTGTCCTCCTCTTTTCTGTGAATTGTTTTCTTGTAGCCTAATTGTCTTGCCTAAGACGTAGCACACAACCAGTTTACTATTATAGATGTTAATTCCAGCTTCAGCTCACCTGTTTGGGTGTAAAAATGAAGCTGTTGTTCCTCTCCCATAGACTTTAATGGTTATCGGCGATTATCGTTATCGAATAACGATTATCGATCCGATGACCACAATAATCGATTATCGATCCAATGACGATTATTGCCATCATTGCTCATCACTATTGATAATAGATCAGGAATCTTTATAGATATGGCAGGAATGAAACTGGTTTTTTTTTTATGGAAGATTTGGTGATGATAATATAAAGATTTATTTCTACCAAATAACATATAGCTGTATAATACTCTTCCTTTATAAAAATAAAAAAATACAGATAGAGAGACGGAACGTTTAGACAATTTTGTGGTGTATTATGCAATTTCTACATAGTTAGGGCATCTTTCAGTAGCATATTAATTTAAAAATTCCCAGATAGCTTGAAGAACACTATCTACTGTATATTTTAATACCTACGTTCCAGATGTAGCTGCAATATAAGAGATACAGGGAAGATAAAACATATGCAGGTTTAATATTTTTTTTACATAAATAATTATTTTTATTGATTAGTAGAGATTGGAAAGAGAGCCACATTGCAGAACTTGTTGCAAAATGTATTTATTATAACCACGACATGTTTCAGGCTATGCAGACCCTTTCTGATGTTTTTTAAGTATCAAGTATTTTTATTGTGCTCATCAGCAGTATAATTAACTTTTATAATTATATTTTGGACCACTGAATTATGAAATCCCTTTTAAAATAGATAAGAAAGCTCCATGGTTATATAAATTGTTGGTTTATGGAAAAAAGCTTATATATATATATATATATATATATATATATATATATATATATATATATATATATATATATATATATATATATATATATATATATATATATACTGTATATATATACACAATTTATTCATAGTTAACAGAAATTGAACTTTCACAATTTTTCACAATTTGCCAACATCTCATTTTGATAGTAGTATGTGTGTGAGCATGTATGCTTGTAATTTGTTATATGCAATCAAAATGCTAATTACCCTGGTTGACCAAGGACCTTTGTCTGCAAGCTCATTGGTCAACCACTTAAAGCAGCTGCCCACAATACAGTAAAGCCTACATTTTAATAAATCCACTGGGACTGGGATTGTATATAGTTTTACCAGAAATCTGTGGATAACTGGGTACTATATAATTAAAATCATCAAAAATCAGATTTTAACATAGCTAGTTCAAGAAGCACTTACAGATTCTTTGTCCAATATTCTGTTAAAAATATTTGTATAAAAATATAATTTTGTTATTTCAAGGTGCAGGGGAAGCTGGTAGGCCAGTTGGAAAGTTTTATGGGTCCTTACAGATAAAACTGGAAGTATAAAATGGGAGATAGATAGATAGATAGATACAGATAGATAGATACAGATAGATAGATACAGATAGATACAGATAGATAGATACAGATAGATAGATACAGATAGATAGATACAGATAGATAGATTTAAAGATGTACTGTGCTAATTGTACTGCGATAGAATTCAGAATCCAGAATCCAGAGACAGTCAGAAACCTGTTGCAGAAAATCAATCTTTCATAATTACTGATTGATTGAATGACTAAAGAGCCCTTTTCTTATAATTGCTTCACTGATTCTGCAAGATCTTCCCTGGTAAATAGCAAATGTTTCCATGACTCCCACACAGATAACATGACAATATGAAAATTACAAGCTTA
Organism: Pipa parva; assembly: GCA_019650415.1. Lineage (NCBI taxonomy): Eukaryota > Metazoa > Chordata > Amphibia > Anura > Pipidae > Pipa > Pipa parva. Next base: position 4,995 of record WMED01028481.1, on the reverse strand, counting down.
GAACTGACTCATCTTTCAACGGTAGTTTAACAACTAAGACTTGATGATTTCTAGAATAGTTGGTCTAAAACAACCAAACGGGAAACCAGAAACATAATGGAAACATGATCGTCTGTGTTACTTGTTCCAAATACAGTATATCAACTTCAAGACTGCATAGTTACCTTTATTACTTGTATATAACTGCAATTCTGTAAGTTAATACATTTTGCTATGATCCTATATCGCTCCCATGCCTGATTGTAGTGTCATTAAAGTTCACCATTTATTTATCTCATTTTCTTTGTTTCCATCTATTTATCACTTCCATTTTCTAAGGAAAAATCTGTAAAATTTAATATCAAAAAAGTATCAGCATAAATATATATGGGGTAATGTACCCCATACAGTAAATTATAAAGATGTTACACCAGTGTTTATACAGGATACAGAACACCAAGGCGACTAAGAATATATTTAATGGGTACATTATCTCCTATAATGCATGGGTGAACAATAAGGATAAACAATATATTTAGTATTGTTTGATGCATCTGAATAAATACCATAAACCTCATGGTTCATACAGGTAATGAGTCTAAAGAGAATTGTATAATTAGATCAAACTACATATCTCTAAGTGCAGTGTCAGACAACAAGGCGTTTACATACCGGCCATAAAGCCTTTGTCAAAATGCAACCCATTGATTTCAATGGTGGCCACTTAAAAACTACTTTGTGACTATACAAAACTCAGTAATTGCAACAAGATGCTTTTGTTGCAATTACTGTTTAATGTAAAATCCCAAGGCGGTTATTCTACTAGAGTTTTAGCAGTCGACATTTTAACTAAAATAGTCTTACCTTCCTCCCTGCTACTATGGTATAGGTTATATATATAATTTTATCTAAGTATATTAATATAATATTTTTTATGCAAATAGCTATGTGTTACACTATATTTGCATCCATTCTTCATGTCATCAATCAGACTACATGAAAAACAATAACAGTGTGATAAAAATAAGCTGAAATTTCAGAGGCAGTTTCTCAGATCCTAAGACTGCTTAAAGAAGAACTATAGTGCGATATAACTGCCCACATGCATATAAGAAGGGGTCCCTGGGACCCCTTTCCCCCATTCCCACCAACTGCTATACAAGGGTGGGGGTACTGCTACTGGCAGGGGATCATGCTGGACCTTCTTCCCTTCACCCTACACTGGTAAGCAAGTGAGGTAGGGGGGCATCAACCTTACCAAAGGGGGTCAGGATTGACCTACACAACCCTTTAGCCAAGGTGATGTAACAGACTGTCTCTCAACTACATAGGGAGGGTGGGTCCACCCCAGTCTCTTCACCCCATGGTTAGGTAGGGTGTTAGGGACTTAGATAGGATCCTAATTGGGTTAGGGCCCCAAACCCCATAGCGTTGATGGGGTTGAGGGCCAGCAATTGACCACAACTAACTTGTGCGCAGGCGCTACATTAGACATTAGGCAAATCTAGCTGGGTGGCGGGTACCGTTTCATAGTACATGTCACACACACATTTCCTGGTGCAGGAGTTTTCCAATGCTGCTTATTAAAGCATCCTGCTTCACTTGAAAGAACTACTAGGGAGAAAAGCTTTTGACTAAGGTATAGTACTGCATATACAAACGTAAAGAAGTAATCTTATTATAGTTCCCCTTGAAATATGAAAGTCAAACTATTTTGTAAATTTCTACATTATTTAATGGCTGGATATCAGATTTTAATTTCTGAGTTTATTGTGGGATACCTTAATTTATAGGGAGATTTAAATATTCTTTCATGATATATTTTGATATAATACAGAATAGCACAGTAAAGTGGTTTGCAAAAACATGCAGTAAGCCCTATTTATATACCTATAAAAACCCTATTTAATATGTCAAGCTTTTTGTAATGAAAATTGCCTTCTCATTATTTGTTATCCTATTATTGCAACCGATACATTGCTGCCTGAATGTTTGTACTTTGCAGCATTTCTAGATTCATGCAAAATAAGAGCTAAAGAAAAAAACATAGACATGTCTTATGTATTGCTACACAATCAAAGGCAGGTTACCATGGAAACCCATCATTGCTTTAATGCCTTTTCAAAATCAGTTGTATAATTTCGGCTAAAAGCAGGATTTGTTAACTAAGCTGAAATAGCTGCTTTTGCAGGGGTCTAACTCATTATAGTTAACCTTGTTACTATTTATAAATTAATTTAATTTACATAAAGTTTCTTTAATTCCAATAAAAAGATTTAGACAGGAAATGATTTGAAGGTCATTTCTCTCATTATTAGACAATTGTTTTATTTGAAATTTGAAAACCAATTAACCAATTCCTTCTATGTGCAGGTCACATGTAAACTAGTGTGGCACTGTAAGCCAAGTCAAATAACCTGAGAATATAATCACATGCTAGATAATGGTTTTCAATGAATGGAAGGAAGTGATATAAACATATAATTTCTTGCTAATGATTCCCAGGTTGGCATTTGAAGGAGAACTAAAGCAAAAAAATTAAAAAGCAGGGTTAAAATACTTACCGAATATAGTGCCGATTCATTACAGTCGCAGCATGAGCTGTGTTGCAATTAGCTGGCACCCGATGATTCTTCACAGCGCTGGCTGACTGAGAAGCCAGCGCCGCAGCTCCTCCCAACTTGTTTCACCAGCCTCATACATTATCATGCTCATTGTGGAGAGCATTCGCGTTGGCCCCCGCAATGAACATGATGATGTGTAAGGCATTAGGCATCGACGGTGAAGCAAGTTGGGAGGAGCTGCGGCGCTGGCTTCTCAGACAGCCATCGCTGTGAAGAATCACCGTGTGCCGGCTAATTACAGCACATCTCACACTGTGACTGGAATGAATCGGCACAATATAAGGTAAGTATTTTATCCCTGCTTTTTTATTTCTTGCTTTAGTTCTCCTTTAATATGTGTTCTGACAATGGAATACATATAACAGAGAATTCATATAGAACAGAGTACATATAACCACATATACATGAATTCATAGGAAACGTACATCAAAATATCCACTTTAGAGTCAGTAGAGTGTAGCACCATGTTAGCTTTAGATATCAGCAAAGACAAGTCTAGTATAGGTGATACCTTGTATTGGCTAACTGAATAGATGGTAAATGCAAGCTTCCCAGACTACTTAGCTCTCTTCTTCAGGCATAGCATGGAACAAAAACTTAAGAGTGATAAATTTATACAGAAACTGGGACACCATAGTAAAATGTAATCAGTTTGACATCGTGACTTCAAAAAAATCACAGACTGGAACAAAGCAATAAAATCTAATCAATTTAATATCAAAGCCAAAAAATAACAGACTGGTGCTGTACAGTGAGATATTATCAGTAGAAATATCCACAATACAATATTTACATTAGTGAATTACTGCACAGTGGCGTAAACCAACCTTTATAAGGTAATTTTAGCCATACATTTCTAGTATTACTTAAGCATATAAGCTATAAGCCATCTAAAGTTGAATGCTTGTTTTGTTTGAGTAGAATGAACTAATACTAAGAGAAAATTCACTTTCAGCACAGCTCTGCTTTGTCTTTTAAAAGGCCTGCAGGGTATATTTCTGCCATGATGGGGATGTAGATTATAATGTTTCTGACAGACTGTGAACAAGCAGATTATTACAAGCCAAAAATGCATAATAAACATAGGTGAATGCCGGCTAATGGCCATTAGTGCAATCAGACAGCTGATAATAGACAAGAAAAGGACACAGCATGCATAAGAAAAGCTTTGGCCCGTGACTACTAGATATTGTTTTTTAACACAACTGCAAGACCTACAGTACATATCACTCTCTCAGCATTTCACTTGATGTTAATTATTTACTTTTACTGAATGTGCTATAGACTTGTTTGTTTATTACTGCTGCCAAGTCTTAAAGGAATAGTTAAGTCCCTAGGGAACTAACTCTTTTAAAAAGTCACTTGTTATGCTTATTAGATTGTTATATAGCATACCATTAATACCTAATGCTAGATACCTGAAAATCAGTCTCCAAAATCAGTACCTTTTACTTATTGGTTAAAGGCAGCTAATATAAAGTTGCAAGCCAGTGACTTCATGGAATCCCAAAAGGGACAATCTTTCTCAAAGCTGCAGTGGTATAAAGCTTAGGATGAGAGAAAAGTGGGTACTCTGCTTTAGCCTGTATGTTCCATGGCAACATCCTTGGATTTATATATACAGTAAATATATATATTATATCTAAAGTCTACTCCCACCATGTCCTTAGCATGATTGAATCCATGGTTACATCTTATCTCCTGTTAAATTCTGGTCTTTGTTTGGATGGCCATTTCTGAAGTGCAGTGTTTTCAGTGTTTTTTGACTAATTGCCTAATGTATGTCTGTCCATAGCATCTTTTCTGATGCTAAGTCAAAGTTGTATACTTTTTTCTTAATTCCTGATAATGCCCCTTTTCTGTTTATTGTCTGCTCTTGTCTTCTGCTTGCATTGAACCTTATACTTGTTACTAAATAAAATTCTAACCATTTGCCATGAAAATTTTATTGTAATGGACTGCACTAACTATTATGGTCCTCAAAAGTAGGAGACTCCAGCAGAAAGTTTGAGACTCATGCCTCAAGCCGTGGCTTTCAACTTTTTCATTTTATTTATTGAACAGTGATTTTATTTTATGAACTATCACTTTATCCTACTGCACTTGTTACCCTCTTATATGTTTATGTAAGTCTTCCTCCTACTTAGATTGTAAGCTCTATAGGGCAGGGACCTATATCCTCTTATTTCAATCATGACCTGGCACTTACATATATACAGTATATATAGGGGTTAGACAAAAAAACAAACACCTGTCATTTTAGTATGGGAAGTTTCATGGCTAAATTGGACCAGCCTGGTGGCCAATCTTCATTAACTGCATATTACACTGAAAAGCAGTAATTAACCAACAGTAGTTGGTGAAAACAGGATGCACTAAAGATTATGTATAT
>WMED01028480.1:0-10445 GCA_019650415.1 Pipa parva | reverse complement strand
CCTCTGATGGCATCAGTGATTGGGCATCAGGGCATACAAAGTCATCCTCTTTTGCCTCATATTCTTTTGAAATGACTTCTGACAATGGCAACATTGTGTCAACAAAGAGGTCTTCATAAAATGGATTAACCTCAGGTTAGACAGATGATGAAGATGATAAAATATGCGTTTGTGACTGGGAGGGAGGTACAACTGCTGGATGCAGGTTGCGTTAACCACTGAAGAACAGATTGGTGATGCTGTTCAATAGCGAGATTCACAGGGCACCTAGAGAGCGATGAAAGACCTGACTGTCCTGCAACTGATGATGTGGTGGCTTGCGTGTTGTCCCCAGCACTGACAGGAGCCCCAGTTCTCCTACCAAGTAGGAGCTCCAAGTCCTACACTCCTCCTCTTTGTTGGCTTACCACCAGTAGCTCGCTCCATGTTCAAAAATCAAAATATTAAATATACCTGTCTATGTGCAAGTAGAATTTTTTTTTGCAATTACCTGTCTATTTTGTATGTTAGCAGGAGTTCCAGAGAAAAATTTGCTACCCAGAGCAATAACCAACCAGTGCACTATGTGCAACTAAAATTATTTTTTGCAATTACCTGTCTAACTATTTTGTATGTTAGCAGGAGTTCCAGAGAAAAAATTGCTGGCAAGAGCAATAACCAACCAGTGCACTATGTGCAACAACAACAAAAAAATTTAAATTAACTTATAAAGGCTTGCTAAACACAGGCAAACTGCCTCAGAGCTTTTAAAAAAGCTATGGAGAGACAGTAAGACGTTATGCTATATAATAGTAACAGACTCTCTGTCACTAAGAGCAAGAAAAAAATGCTTTAAACTTATAAAGGCTTGCTAAACACTGGCAAACTGCCTCAGAGCTTTTAAAAAAAGTTATGGGAAGACAGTAATACGTTATGCTATATAATAGTAACAGACTCTCTGTCACTAAGTGCAAAAAAATAATTTCTTTAAACTTATAAAGGCTTGCTAAACAGGCAAACTGCCTCAGAGCTTTTAAAAAAGCTATGGAGAGACAGCTAAGTTGTGCTAAATATACCAGTATCAGTCTCAGACTCTCAGTCAAACTGAAAACCGAATGATGCTAATCAGCCAGTGAGCCAAATATATAAAAAACGGTCATGTGATTTCTGTAGCCAATGAGATCCATACACAGCCCAGTGGTGACGTTGTTTACCCACATACCCCACCCCCTTTGTGCTCTGCTCTGATTTGCTGGCTGCCAAAATTGCAGGAATCACAGAAAAGGGCGCCTGTTTAATATGCATATGTCAGACTCATAACGATTATCGAGTGATGATGATTATCGTTACGATTTTTTTACAATCATCGGCTCTTCGATAACACTCGATAATTGTAATAATCGTACCAATTTCAACTTTGCTAGTTATCATTACTGGTGAGGGGAGTGAAATAATATTCTTGACTTTTGCTTTACATTTTGCTGTAAATCCATAGGAAAAGTAGTATACAGTATTTAAATAAACAGAAGGGCACTAAACTTTTTTAAAAGCACCATTACACTTACTAATTCTTTGCAGCAGCCCTTTTGGAGACATCACTTCTTAAACATTCCTTTTTGTTGAACAAAGTTAAAGACTCTTTGGAATGGAGGTGGAGGGATCAAACTATAAATACAATTTAAATCAATTTACATAACATAGGGAAGTAGAACAGGTTTTTTGTGCACAGAATGTCAACTTTCCCTAACTCAGCCCTCCGATTTGCTATTTTTCTGTGTACAGTAGGACTGTATCTTTTCAAGAAAATGAATGGGCAATGTACACCAACTAATAAAATCAGGAGCTATAATGTGAATGGAGGGATGGATGCTAACTAGTCATTTCAGGTTTTAAGCAATGTATGTGAACTCTTACTACTCTAAGGGATGACAGACATGTTGTATGTCCAAAACACTAAAAAATAATGAACCAGGAGAAGGTAATTGAGCAAAAATAATTAAGGGTGTTCCTATTTTTTAAAGAAAATTAACTTGTAAAAATAGATCGAATATAACAATATACAGTAAGAAAATTGTTTGAGATGGCTGAAAGGCCAAGGGGAAAATAAATTGAACTAAATACATGCAGTCCCACAAATAACAGTTTAGTGAAATCATACCAATGTCCAAATGAACACAGCAGAAATATAGAAGTCCTACTAATTCACTAAACAGCAGGATAATCGCAATACAAATGCACATTCACATCCATACAACATTGTACAAATGTAAAACACACACAAACATGCTGGGATGGTACATGGCAGTTTTAAAACTTTCCTGTTCTTAGCACATTTGGGCAAGTAATGTTATGTCATTTACTCTTAAATTATACAATACATTATTACTAATAATTAATAATAATTATTACACTATAAATTAGAATATAAAAGTAAAAATATACTTACAACAAGCAAATTTAAGGGGAATGGGACCTTAAAAGAAATTCAATTGGGTATCGGAAATAACATGATAAGTTAAAGGAAGTGTCTATTAAATAAACCTGGCTGATGCCGGCTTTTTTCTATAATCATATTTGCTTCACATAAAATTCTCTCTCTTCTCCAACATGCTCTTTATAAGCGCCTTTAACTCTTTCAGGTCTTTGATTTCACTCATTTCTATTGACTTATCACCATTATCTGTTTATATTACCCTTGCTGTAACTCCTACTATTTAATTGAACAGTTCCTATTTCTTTTACTGCTCCATACAAATCTGTCCTCTAAAACTAACCAAACTCTTATTTGATATAATCCCTCCCAAAAAAAATTGTTCTAACCATGATTTCAGTGACAAAGCAGATTAACAGAAAGGCAATTCGGAGGGCAAAACCTTTACTAGAGTTTAGATCCGAATTCCTTTAAAAGAATTTTTAATTTACTTGCAAGTGTATTCATTCAACAGAACCTGGAAAGTCTTTCCATACTATTCACTGTAATTATATACATTATTGTGACATCTAACCAATATCTTCACAAAGATCACTTGTTCCCCAAATAAAGTCACTTTCCATAGAATATAAGGCAAATGTACAACAACGGTGTATGAGGAGGTTGGAGAAAAATGGTAAAACAACTAAAGAAATATTTTAAAGTAATAAGAGCAGCTACAAAATAAAAAATCAGTCAACATCCCAATTATATTCTACCTGCAATGTACCTTTAACCCAATCCCTTACCATAATCACACTTTACCTGTCAAAACACAGTTGAAGTGGTTTCCTCATAAGATTTCAGGGACCCAGACTTGACTTACCTCTGATTAATACAAAACCTTGTTTTTAAGCTGTTGTAGGTGGAGAGAAGTCAGGTGGAGTGTGGGTAGAAAGGCGGAGGGTGGAAGAAGGGGGGAGTTTACTGGTGTGAAGGTCAAACATGTTTCTCTCAAGGAGCTCCTGAAACAAGTCTGGATAATAATTAACCTCTCACTGACCATTTTTTTACTGAAGCCTTAAATTCCATTGTGTTACAATAAAGAGGACTGGAAAAAATATGACGGCTATGCCAGAACCCTTAAAATATTAAGGAAAAAGAGTGAATGATTTCTAGAAATAATTTATCTATAAGGGCCCCCTTAGAAATGGGCTTTATAGAAAAATGATTGAACCAGTAAACAAAATGAATTACAACAGATAACTAAATAGTTAGGATTACATATCTGTGCCTGTAATATTTAAATTACAAAGTCTTATTTAATCTTTAGAATTATCTCAGTGAAAATTAGTGATTGTGTTTATGCTAGTGTTCATCTCTATATAAGAAACAAAACTCAAAATCCAAGTAATGTAGTTGCACATGTTGGACAATCGACTCCACCCATTGCTTACAGCATTGGCGCTCCAGTTATTAATGAAAGTCCTTGCATTACAAGTTCAGGGAATTTGAATTTGCTGTAATAACTGCAAAAACTGGAGAGTTACAGATCACAGCTGACTGGTATGCAACAGAAATATCTTCAAAGGAACCTTATTTTTGGCAGTGTTAGAAAGTCAAAGACATAAAGAAGTTATAAAGTATTATTCATTTATTGGTAAAACTGTCCATCCCTTTCCCCCCATCAAAGACCATTACAGCTCATTTCACATCTTGGCTGGCAACACTGAACTGTGTTATTCAATTAATCAACAAAATCATCTGCGTTCTTGAACATAAGGATGGAGTTGTAGATCTTGACTGCTGGCCCCAATTTAATGCACAGGATTTTCACAATATCACTCTGGGTCAGAAGTAAAAGTGCCTGTCCATCTATCAGCTGCTGGGACAGAAAGAGTGATGAATGAAAGCCAATTCACTGAAACAAAATAGCAGTGAAAGATCAGCATATGTGTGTGTGTGGTATAGAATTGATCAAATTCTGCATAACAAAAAAATGGTTAAAAAACTTGTACTATAATATATCAATATTAGAATTTTGGTTCAGAGTCAGTATGACAATATCTAAAATAATTTCAAGAGAATCAGTGTTGTTCTACCAATGCTCCATTGTCTCTTTCTCACCTCATCTCTAAATAATTTGGCCTGGTCTTGACATCCAGTCAATGTTTGTACAAAGGTAAAGACCTGTAAAAGAAGGTGGTATTGAGTTATATTTAAAGGGGAACTATAGTCAGATTACATCTTTACATACACAGCACTATATCTTAGTGAGAAGCTTTTATCCCCAGTAGATGTTTTATGCAACACATAATGATTGAGTAGACAGTATTGATAAACTCCACCGGTGAGGAATTGTGTGTGTGACGTGTACTGGCCAGTTTTCCATGAAAAAGTACCCTCCCCTGGACATTTTTGCTCTAGTTATTACTTAGCACATGAGCACAAATCAGGTTTCCCTCTGTAATCTCTTGCATTCCAAGCTTATTTTATGTGGCCAAAAGGTCAATACACTGCTTAATCAATAGCAGTCAGGTAGCTTTTTCTTCTTGACTTGCAAAACAGAAAGAGGAGGGGGAGCGGGCGGAGGAAAATGTCAGCTCTTATGAAAACTAATTAAGTGAAGCAAACTGTAAGTATTATTTCTTCACTTTATTTATTTATTTTTAAGTTTTATATGTATGTGTGCAGTTATATCAGCACAATGGTGCCCCTTTAATTCCACATAAAGGAAGGCAGACAGGAAAGGGAAAAGAAAGTTGGTAGTTTTAGATCAGGGAAAATGGACACCAGCAGATCTACAGTATTTAGGGCATTATGGAAATATTGTTCTATTGACTTTACAATGGGAGAATTGTCGCAGTCACAGATTTGCTATGGGAATCCGCTCTTTGAGAATTTGACAGTTGAATTCACACATTAGTGAATAACCCCAGAGTTAAAGAGCATACTTATCAAAGAGATAATTTGCATTGCCAAATGAATTTGCAAGCAGTTTACAGAGAAGTCGTCAGTTGTGCATAATTACTATTAAGCATACTGTAGATGTGATGGAGCAAATTATTACATAGTAATTTTATGGTGGTGTCGGGCATATAGTAGCACTGGCAAATTGTATCAAATTTATCATAAAATGACTTAAAGGAGAACTGTAGTCAGATTACATCTTTACATATACAGTACTATACCTTAGTGAGAAGCTTTTCTCCCCAGTAGATGTTTCATCTGAAGCTGGATGATTTATTACAGAGCCCTGATAAACTCCCGCATCAGGAAATGTGTGTGTGATATAGCTGCTAAACACGAAAAGTAAAAGCTGCCTGACTGCTATTGGTTAAGCAGTGTGTTGACCTTTTGGCCTCATCAATCATTCCTGGAATGCAGGAGATTACAGAGGAAAGCTAACATGTGCATAGGCTGTAAAGTATTAAGAAAGGCAGAAATGTCCAGGGAAGGGTACCTTTTAATGGAAAGCTGGCCAGTACATGTCACACACATATTTCCTGGTGCGGGAGTTTATCAGGGCTGTGTGTAATAAATCATCCATCTTCAAATGAAACATTTACTGGGGAGAAACACTTCTCACTAAGGTAGAGTACTGCATATCAAAAGATATAATCTGACTGTTGTTCCCATTTAATGAAGGAAAGTGATGTTACCTTCACATGGATATGTTTAAAACAGATAATGCCATTATGACTATCTTTTTTTCTCCTTTCCACATTTGGGACAACATACTGGAAATATGCAGGAATTATTAAAATAAAGGACGAGGTCACCATTTTTGCATATTTTGGTGACCAGTATGAGTCAAATTAATTGTAATAACTGTGTTTTACTTTAATTTTAATAGGCATTTTGGCATTTGCTCTCCACTTTGTTTTAAGTCTTTTAAGTAAAATGTCACCACAAGCCGTCATATTCACTACTTTTGGCAAAAGCAAACCTGTGTAATGATGCTAGAACACCTGTCACAACAACACATAATAAAAACCCTAATTACCTGAATTCACAGTAAATTGATGAGAAGTGGTTTATAAATACACAGTCGGTGAAATGTCACAAATGTATCAAAATATGCCCCATTGCAAAAAATAATCTTTACTGCAAAGTTGCCATGGTGTCTGTTTTGACACATCTATAGGACAATTTGCACTTTGACAAAAAATGCCTATACATGCACATACAACAAATCGTGTCTATGTAAAGTAATGCACTGACACAGGCAGAATTATAAAACATGGAGACAGTCCCTTTAAATGAATGGCATATTAATATGCACAAAGCCAAAGCAGTCTGTTTATATTGCTGTATGGTGACAGTTACCTCTTCTGTGCTCCATTTTGATACAGTGTTGGCACTGATTCCAGCCACACCAGGAAGAAGACGACAGTGTTGTTCCCAGCATTGAGAAAAGGTTCGGTCCGGATGCCCAGAGAGTGAAGACATGAAAATGGACTGGTGCAGTGTATCTGGAGACAGATAAACACATATAGTTATTTTGCCTTACATTTATATCTGACTTATGATGGAAATTTGGGGGGGGTCATTCATTAAAGGGCAAACTATCACGAAAATGCCTAAATTTGCATCCTTTCGCGACTTCTCCGATCCCGCTTAGCAGGGCCGGGCCTAGGGGTAGGCAAGGTAGGTGGCTGCCTGGTGCACAGCAGGAGGGGGGCGCTATCTTAGTACTGGCCCCTCTCCTTTCCCCAGTTCTTACCTACCTCCTCCTCAGCCCAGCTGTCACTGCTGTAGCGCTAAGCGCTAAAGTGTTCCTTCCCCTCCTGTAATGATGTAACTTCCTGGCGCTCACAGGAAATGACATAATTGCCGGGAGGAGGGATGCTAAGCACTACAGCATAGACAGCCATTCTGAGGAGGAGGTAGGAACAGGGGAAAGGAGGGAGGCAAATACTAAGATAGTGCCCCCCTCTTTCCCTACTAGAAAAGAGGGCCAGCAAATGTGGGAGGGAGGTTGTGGGTAAAGAAGGTGTGAGAAGGGAGTTGTGGGGGGAAAAAAGTGTGGGAAGGGGTGTGTGGGGGCATCACAGTGTGGGAAGGGGGTTGCGGGGGAAGCACAGTATGGGGGTGTTATGGGGCAAGTAATGAAAAGGACTGCACATGCCCATGGGGATTATACAAGGCCAAGGGGGAGCGCTTGAGGATGACATCCTAATAGGAGTGCTGAGGAGTAAGACATCTGCACTCTGCTAATACTTCTATGCAGAGGTGGTGATTATCTGATTCTAATCCCCTGAGCTCCCAGACAGAGCAGAGCACAGAGAATAAGAATCAGATCATCGGGCTGCCACTGCATAGAAGCACTACTAGCCTACTAAGCGGTGCAGCAGGCTGAGAGTCTGAAAGTGGGATTATGCAGGTGTGTCAGTCATCAAGGACTGGGGTGGGGGGGGGGGGGAATGAGATTTCATTACTCGGCCTAGGGTACCAAAAAACCTTAGCCCAGCCCTGCCGCTTAGTTAACAAACTCTGCAATGTGACAAATTTGTGACCTATTTGGATGCATAGAACAGTCATGGACTTATGGAGCTCTTTGCATCAATTTACGAGCGTGTGCATAGGTAATTCGGATATTCAACATGTGACGAAGTCTGTCGAAGTTGTGGATTCTGCAAGGTGTTCTGCTGTGAATTCACCTGTTTGCCTTTGCCAGATCAGAGTGGCTCAAGTTTTGCATAAGGCGACCATTCAAAACTAAAAATGGCGACTGCAACTAAATTAGTCTACTACTAAACATGAACTAGGCACAAGTTATATATAAAAATAAGTATTTTTCACTTATATGCAGTTAATGGAATATGATGAGAGACGTCACTGCACTTCACTTGTCGAATTCTACATGATTTATCATCCCACTATTGTGTGACTGACTACGCTGCACTACGCATGTGACTGTTTCTGTCGCTGTCTGCTGCTTCATGAATAAGAAGTAGTGAATTCATGTCTTTCAGATCGTAGTTATGTGAACAGATGCAAAGTCACTATGCTGGGCGAATTCGCTCTTTAATGAATGACCCCCTAAAACTCCTGTCTGGTTGCCAAGTTCCTGGTTAACAGCCCTAGCAGCCATAAAAAAGGATTTGTTATGATTAGTCCTATATCACTTTAGGGCTGTTCTTATTTTTATTCCAGTCTGTTATTCTAACACCAATACTTCATTGCTTGCAATAGTGACCCTAGGGCCATACCTGATTTTTTATTACAAAATAGATATGTAAAGAACAAAGATGTGAATTTTCAATAATGTAAAAACATAACATTGAAAATTATACTTGATTATTGTCCCTAAAATACAGACTGCGGGGCCGTTTTAGTTTGGTTTTTTGGCATTTTTGTAATGCTGGGCAGTTTGTAGTCCTGAATTCGTTTTAGTTTATACTTTGTAAGAGTTTTAAATAAAAACCTAACATACTAAGCCTTCATTTTGAGATGAATTTTCCCTTTAAGGGACATAGCATGTAAAAAATGATGAAAGTTATGTTGATCCAAAGAAGAAGGAAAGTGTTGTTATATGGGGATCTACAGTGTAGGAAGTAATGCCAAGCAGAAGCAACAGTTTCTTTTACCCTGGAAGTTTCCTTGTTGGACCCTACGATATTTGGGGGGACGTCCAATCCTACAATAAGAAAACATTTTTAAATGTTTTATTAACCTTCCTTTTTTGTAAGAGAAAAAAAAGCAACAGTTTCATGTCACCTGACAACCACAGTTACCTGCCACGGTGGCGCGATTTTCTGTGAGCAGAGAATATGATAGGATTCCTGTTTCGTACTAGTTGTTGGTTCCTATCAGCCAAAGGACATCCAGATAAACAGTGGTGCGCTGTGAATCTTCCTGTCACATGACCAGACCCATCACAACCTGGAGTTGGACATTTTCTGTAGTCAAGGTGTAATAAAAATAACATTGTTATAAAAGTATTTGATTAATATAGACAAAAAAAACTGATAAAAGTCAAAAAAAGATAATATAAGGGTATTCACTAGGACTGCCAGGGGATGTAGGGAGTTAAACATGAGGTGGAGACCTCAAACTAAAGAACCCTGTTATATACATATAGGGGCTAATTCACCAAGTATAGGGGCTATTTTCACTCAATTCAACAGGCTAAGTGAATTGGCTATGCACAAACTGGCACAAATTCCCTTCTCCTTATTCATTAGCTACACTTTCTCTTGGCAAAGGAGCAGATATTTCCTATTTGATGCATAGTCAATCAAAAAATAGCAGACATGTAATGATGCAAATTGGCTCACAATACCCCTAGTGAAAAGAAAGTGATGTCATCTTCCCATGGATCAGCCTAAAGGAGACAATGTCATTATCAATATCATTTTTTATAATTAATACTACTTTATTATATTAATATCCAAAAACTAATATTAGACATGCTTGATGAGGAAAACGTCACCAGTCACATTTCAATCACTTAATATGTAAGAAACATCAAAATTGGTTTGAAGACACACTCTGTTTCGCAACATTTCAAATTGGTTCATAATCAAGATCCAACAGGGATTAAGTTTTTTATCTTGGAACAAATTCACCATAGTGTGCTAGGTGGTGATAGAATTATAAAATTGAGGCAAAAGGAAACTCAGTGGATTTATAGGTTGGATACACTGACCCCTAGAGGGCTTAATATAGCCCTCGATTTGGCTGCTTTTCAACATATGTTCTGTTGATATGATGAATATGAAACACATTGGGTGTTATCATTAAATATTTAAATAAACACACTCATGTATAAAAAGTTTTTTAAATACATTTTTTAAATATATTTTTTATATGTTTTATTTATTTTACAAATGTAATTTATGGTTAAGCCTTTGATTACGTACCCCGTACCGCTCACGGGGTAGCTTCAGGTGGCCAGACCTACCTACCCAGTGAGAGTTACGGGGTACATAATCAAAGGCTTTCAGCGCTACACCAGGCGTTTTTTTGCCGGTGTAACGCTGGAATCCACAAGGGGAAAGACAAGTTTGTCTTTCCCGGTGGTTAGGGGGAGGCTCATGTGACCCAGTCG
>WMED01028479.1:0-10446 GCA_019650415.1 Pipa parva | reverse complement strand
ATATATATACACACACACACATATAAATAAAAATGTGAGGAAGGCTCTGCTCAGATGCGAGGAATATAATGCTCAAACAGCATTCTGCATATGCTCATTAGTGATTTTAGTGATTAAAATGAATGTAACTGTAGAAAGAACTAACCTACCATGCATATGCACTCAGTAGGATGAATTGTTGGATTGTTTCTAAATCAATGAAACATACTCCTGCACATTCTGGTTAATGCACATCATATGGTGCAGAAAGAATATGTAATTTGTAATAACGTTGCCTATGAACACAAACATGTTTACCTTAAAGTGTAAGTAAACCCTATATATAAATAAAGCTTTATTCACCTACTGTCAAGCAATAAATCGATTAAGAAGTTCCTGACTCACCTTTTAACTCAGCAGAGCTCAATATTCCTCTGCAACTGCATTGTTTCAGTGAAGAGTTTCCTGCTATGGACAGAGACACGCCCCCTCCTCTAACTGACTTTTCTATACACAGTTTGACAATACAGGTTGTGGAAAAGCTCTCATCTGCGCATGCTCAGGGCTATAACAGGCTTTAGAGATAAGAGAGGAGGAGGAGGAATTCTGTCTCTCTATAGTTTGTATAGCCTGTATAGTGCTAATAAGCCCCTCCCCCTCACTCGGGGTCAGGGCCTATTGGCACTGCTCAGGAAGAGTCTGTACACAGAATGGGAAGGGGAGCAGGGCTGCTTGATTAAGAGGTGAGAACTCCTGATCCTAAAATCATTTTTTATATTTGAATGTTTAAGTTTAATGCTTTATAAATGTAAAATATATGTACAGTTTTGTCCACAACTTTACTGACACCTGTGGGATTTTTCACTATACTAAAGATCTTTGAAAGTTACATACAAGTCATATTTTTGTAATTTTTTTAGTGCCTTCTGAGCTAAAACACAAAATATACCTGATTTCTGCCATGTAGGAATAGTCTGACAGTTTTTTTAGACAGACAGGAAGTGGGGCTGCTACCCTTTCAATAATAGGAAATGGAGTCCTGGGCTGTACCATTTTAGTCAATAACAACAGATTGAGCAGTGGTTGCTAAAAATAAATGTTACCCTGCAAGACTGAGTATTTTATTAGTGGTCAGAGTTAAATAAGTGAAGAAAACTATAATCCTTAGTTATTTAAAGTATTTTAGTCATTTAAACCCAGATATTCCCTTTTACTAGGAACATATTTAAAAACAAAAAGATTTTTAAGACAGCAAATAGTTAAAAGGGTCATTAGTGTAAGCAATACAAAACACATGCAGTGTATCTTAGTTTAGTTCTAAAACTTATTACCATAAACCAATGCAGTGTGCTTCTAATTCACATCCACCCAAATTGGCATGTGTATATTAGGCTAACGCCACTATGGTAGTGTGAAAAAGAAAATATGGCTCAATGAAAGCCAATTGCACTTACCTAGTTCTGGACGTACTAGCGTATTATGCGCATACGCTTGTTCAAGAACGCTGTGTGTCGCATTTTGGCCGGCGTATGATACGCCACACACAAAATGCGACCACATAGGAAGCGCTGTGAACCCAGAGGGACCGTTCACACTGTCATTGGTAAGTACAATAGAAAAATACGCTTGGCATATTTTCTATTTTTTTTTTCACACTAGCGTATTAATGCACTGCGCATAATACGCTAGTGTGAACCTAGCCTTATAAGTGTCCAAATTAAAGGCAAATTATTTGGCCACACTAGCAGTGCATACATGTCAACATTACCTTTTAAAGATAATGACAAATTAAATATTCAGTGTTTAAACCTGCATATTTGAATAAAATACAGCATAGTATTGTAGCACATTAGGCAAATTTCATAATTCTCCCTTTTTAAAAGGTAAAGTTGGCATGTAAGGAATAGTGTAGGGTTTCCAACTGCATCCCTTCTAAATCAAACGCATACAAAATCTACATACAGCAGTGCTGACCTGAAATTAGTTTAAAATTGTTTCATTCTGCAGCATGCACCTAAGCAACATGTACATAAACTTTGCATCAGCCCTACAGTATGTAGATTTTATATGTGTTCAATTTTAAAGTTGTGAGGTGGGAACCCTAACACATTATCCCATTAATGCCAGAATTACCTTTCAAAGAGATTCTATATTATAAAAAGGCTATACTATATTCTATACAGACATGCAAGTTTTAACACTGAATATTTCATTTATCTCTCTTTAAAAAGTGCGACATTGGAATGTATGCACTACTAGTGTTGACCAGTCATTGCATATTTACTAAAGTGGGAAACCTCAATATTGCTGTTATTTTTGCGTATTTGGTCCATATTGCTATAACCTATTTATCAAGCAGCGATCTTTATGCAATGGCAGAGAAGTATACGGTATATTTACGGTATCGATATACATATGGTTAGTATTAACTAAATAAACCCCAGCTAGGACCCCCACACCTTCCCCCAGTATCACCCCTCACTTAGGGGGGGAATTCACCAAAATGCGAAGTGAGGTGCAAATCCTTCGCCTCACTTCACACTGACTGTTATGCACTCGCTGATGTCCTGCATGTGGACATCAGCGAACGCTTTAAAGGGATTCCAGTCTCGGCGAGGCGACTCGAGTGGTCTCGCCGAGACTGGAATCCCTTTGTGGTTGGGGGGGCATCATCATTAAGCAAGGGGTTCAGGACTGACCCCCACACCTTCACCCCTATAGCCAAAGGGGAGTAGGGGTCCCTCACCAGGAGGGGGTCAATTACTGACCCCCTCCCATGGTCCCCCTATGGGGATGGGGGACCTAACCATTATTATGTCCCTACCCAAGTCCCTCACCCCCTACCTATTCATGGGGTAAGAGACTGATGTGGTCCCGCACCCCCTAACTTGTAGGGTGCCAGCTGTTACAAAACCTGAAAAAGCAACAAAAAAAACAAACAAAACAAAAACCACACAACAAATAAATCTTTAAAAAATATCAATATATAATAAGCAGTTAATAAAAATAGGTCTTCAATAAAAGAGCTTTATAATCATTCACTGCTCCTGAAGTCTTCTCTTCAGTCCATGAAGTAATTCTGGATGGACCAAGTTGTCTGCGATGCCTTGGATCCTCAGCTTGATCTGCGTAATCCAAATGAGTCTTCTGGTTTTGATCTGCAGCCACCACAGGTGCCCGCCACAAAAAAAAAAAAAATTAACGAAGCTCCATCCTCTTGGCCGTCCTTTCGGCACTGTGGCTCTTCACCGACTCCTCAGCTATTTATAGGGTTCCCTGGGACCCTATTTGTAGCTGAAGAGCGGACCTGTGAGGAAACTGCAGTATTTCTTCTTCTTTATATACCAATTAACCAATCAAGAATAGGTTTGGGGTATAAACTGTTCCTCTCAGGCAAGCCATTATACCCCTTTTATACCTCTTGTTCTTGGCTAGAGGGGGTGGGGGGGTCAGTCCTGACCCCCTTGCTTAATGTTGATGCCCTCCTACCCCAATTAGTTAACGAGGTTGGAGGAAGGGGAGGGGGTCTGGAGGGACCTCCTCCAATTAATGATCCCCCCACCCCCGCATAGTGGTGTTGGGAGTGGGGGAGATAGAGATCCCAGGGACCCCTACCAGTATTATTTATGTCCCCCCTACCCCAAGGGAATATGGGGGTAGGGGAAGAGGAACGGCTTCAAGGGAGCTGCTCCTAGAGGTACCAATCCCCCACCCTGCCTAGCGCAGGGACTCCTTTTTATTTCTATAGGTCCCCCTACCCTACAGGGGCACAGAGGAGTAGGGAGGATGGGGCAGGGAAGCGGCTCCTATGGAACTGCTTCCTGCACTTAACAATCCCTTCACTCATTCTAGCGCTAAGTGAGGGGTGTTTGGAGGAGGTGGGAGGTCCAAGATTGGATTTCGGCAGGTCTAGGGTGGCGAAACATATTGAGCATTAAATTTGAGTATAGTAAGCAAGTCAAGCTTGGTAAATAGACCTTGAGCGATATTGGTGATTCGATGTGTGAACGATACTGCTTAAAATAGGCGATATAGATATACAGCAATAACCAGTGCGGTAATCTAGAAAGGGGTTTAATAAATAGGAGAAGAGATTGATAATAGGTAAAAAGGCATTCGATTTTAAAAGGATAATCAATTCGACTTTAGTAAATATGCCCCACACCGACTTTAATTGGGCACTTAAAATAAAATATACCATTAGTTAGTATAACATAATATACACAGGTGGCTGTGAATTAGAAGTACAATACATTGGTTTATGGTAATTACTTACAAAACTAAATAGCTGCACAGCTTATATTGATAACCTGATTTCATTTTCTTCTGTACAACCAGTTAATTTTAAATGTCTTCCCAGTAAAAGGAAAGATCTTTTCACTAAAGAAGAGAAACTATAGTAATAGATAATAGTTTACAATAGCCCTTTAACTCTGGTCACTAGTCAAATACTCAGTCTTGCAGGGTAGCATTTATTTTGATTAACCACTGCTCAACCTCTCTTGACTAAAATGGTACAGTCCAGGACTTCATTTCCCAGAATTCAAGTGGTAAAATCCCCACTTCTTCTGGCATCCTAAAAAACTGTCAGAGCAGACCTACATGACAGAAATGATGTAAAAATTTTATAGCTTATAGAAGCGACTGACCAAAATTACACAAACATGACTGACCTATAAGAACAGTGAAAAAACTCACAGGTGTCAGTACCAATAACAAAAACTTTTTTTAGGTTTGTAAGTACTGAATGTACACTGTCAATTTCATTTTCATCCCCTACCAACTATTATAGATTTACATTCTAAATTGACTACTGACATTTACTTTTATATACTAGACAATTACATGTTTCTTAACTATTGGCCACATTGTACTGATGGTTTACTAGATACTATCAATGGAAAAATTCAGTTGTTGTTGAAAATACTTGGATACCATCACCACATTCCTGTTCTGCACCTTAAATATTGGTGCATAATGCACTATTAATTTAAGATAGACATGTCCAAACAGGAGGTCAAGGCGAAACATTCACATTATGGGGGTAATTCAGGATAGATTGAAGCACCCTTGCGAAGCTTCTCATCACTTCGCTGAGTCGGGTATGCACTCACCGGTCTCCTGCAAGCGGAGATCAGCGAACGTTTTAAAGGTACTTCGGCATGGAGAAGCGCATCGAGTGGCGAGGTGAGCCAAAGTACCTTTAAAGCGTTCGCTGATCTCCGAGTGCAGGAGACCGGTGAGCTCGTACCCGACTCAGCGAAGTGATGAGAAGCTTCGCAAGGGTACTTCAATCTATCCTGAATTACCCTCAGAAGCACTTATCTGAAATGAACTATTTTAGTTAACCAATAGTACACTCTTCAAATAAAAAGGAAAAAAAAAAAAAACTAAACCACTAAATAGCACCACTACCTACAACATTTACATTTATGGTGACCACTCTCTTTAAGCCACACAAAAACGATTTGGGAGTTCTCCAAAAGTGATGGTAATCTTGGCCCAATCATGGTAGCATGGCTTAAAACCTCTGATTATAAAGTAATGTCCATAAATGTCCATTAGAAGGCAGAGAACACTCGCATTATTCCATGCAAAGTGATACAATAAATAGAAGGACTCCTAAACAGCACTACTGCATCAAAATAAGCATTCGGTCACCAGCCACTTTAAAAAGAGCTACATTCAACACTTCAAACTTTACTAAATAATTTGGTGAATATAACATACAATCAGCGCTTACCTCAGGCAAAACCTCTTCTGATGCAGAAAAGAAATATGTGTATACGATGAGTTCTGAAGCAACCTCAATGAATTTCTCCTGTTAAAACAAATATTTTATATTACATCCACAATAATTTCTAATGTTCTATGGAAAGTCATAAGTTTAACGTATGACTGAAGAGTGTCCATAAATGTTACTTTCTTTATAAGTGAAACGACTGCAAATAAAATCAGTAATCCCATTTGTTTTGCATTTAAAACAAAGAAATCAAGAACTGTGTATATGAACAACTTCATTTTATACATTATTTCAGAAATATATATTAATTCATTAATACTAATAAAGCTCAGTTTGTTTGTTTTTTTAAACATCTTATGTCACTCAGGACTGGTTAGATGAGACTATGCAAAGATTATCTCCTTAGTACCTGCCATACATCTCAATTCTCTAGCTAAACCAAAATGCAAAACCACAGGCAACTCCATCTTTCATAGGGAGTATTTAGAGGCTCCTGTGGTCTGCACCTTATATGCTGGGCTCCCCACCTCATACACGGTTGTAAGTTCACTTTTTTGACTTGGTCCAACATAACAAATCGTTGATGCTGTGAATTCACTAGATTGCATTTGTGGTTGAATAGTGGCTACCAAGTCTTCACTACACTATGTGCTATCTATATATTATACCTTGAAAGTGTGGGAGTTTGTTTGTGGGGTTACAGAGTTTTTACTTATTTAGTTTCGTTTGTCACTTTATTTATTAAACCTTGTAATAAAATTAAGCTCCTTTTTTTCCACACAGCAAGTTGAGTGCGTACTTTATTAGGATTTCTTTTTTCTTTATTCTCATGCACCTTGTATGTTGTCTCCACTTTAGGTTTTACAATATTATTTTATGTCGGGTTAAATTAAATGAATATAGAAAATTAATAATAAAAACATGCAAAATCTATATATAGTATAAATAACTAATGATCTAGATTATCCTACATACCTTCAGAGTTGATTCAACACCAACATATACAAAAAGTACACGGTGACGTTTTTGTACATGTTCAAACATCTGCTGACTTGGAAGCTGGCGGATCAAGGGCCTTAGAAACAGAAAATATTAAATTATTCTAAATAAAAGATTTGACAAAATATTAATATTGACTTCTTTGACATCTATAATTAGTTTTCTTAAAGTTTGTGCCAGAATTTTGTGTAGATCAGATATTGCTATCCATACAGAAAACAGTGAACCCAGGGTATTTATTTACAGAAACAGCAATGGATTAAGTGCATCGAAGCACTGACTGATGTTTGCTAAATGTTGGCAGCAAAACTCAACATGAAATATTTAGCTTAAATATTTACTATTTTAATTTGGGAAAACAAAATAAAAAGTCAAAAAGGTTAAATAGCAAATAAGCCAGTATTTATGTGCCATTGATCTGCCATCACTCATAATATTCTCTTAAGACAATCGATATTATATCAGTAGTAATGTTTGAGTGTGGTCTATTCTCATCAAGAACACAAAAGAAAACTGGCACTTACCTGTAGATTAGCATGAAAGTTATTCATATACAATAATATTAAAATGTAATTTAAAAAAAAAAAAAATGTAGAAAATTCTTTTTTTTACCATTTTGTGTTTTCATCTTATTTGGCTGCAGTCATATTTTATCTGCGGGGCTTCCTGGGGCACTTCGTGAAAACGCACTTGCTTAAAGTTTAAGTAAAGTTATTGACAAAACTATACATATATTTTACATCTGGGGTCTCCAAACTATGGCCCGCGGGCCGCATCCGGCCTTGAGGCCATTTACCCGGCCCCCCGTCGCCAGGGCCGGGACTAGGGTAGAGGCAGCTGCAGGAGGGGTGGCGCAATGTTGATGCTTGCCCCCCTCCTTTTCCCTACCGCTACCTACCTCGTATCCGGCCCTGCTCAGTCTGCTGTAAAGATTACAGCGCTCCTCTCTGCCTCCCCCGGCGCATACTAATGATGTTACTACACATCATCAGAAAGTGGTGGGGGAGGAAGTGAGGAGTGCCGTAACACTAATCTCAGCATAGTTGCCCCCCTTTAGAGGACATGGAGTGAGGAGGGGATTGTGGGGGAAGGCAGCACAGAGTGGGGGGGGGGGGGGGGGGGGGGGGGGGGGGTTGTGGTGGCAGGCAGCACAGTGTGGGAGAGAGGTTGCTGTAACTGTAATCAATCAGCTCAGTATAATGTAAGTATTTCAACACTTTATTTTTTGACTTTAGGTCTCCTTTAAAATAAGATATGTGCAGTGTCCATAGGGATTTTCATACTTTTATTTAAAGTCCGGCCCTCCATCAGTCTGAGGGACAGTGATCTGGCCCCCTGTGTAAAAAGTTTGGGGACCCCTGTTTTACATTTACAAAGTATAAACCTATGCTTAAACATTAAAATATAAAAATGATTTTGGGATCAGGAGTTCTCACCTCTTAATCGAACAGGCCTGTTCCCCCCTCTCCCACTCTGTGTACAGACTCTTCCTGAGCAGTGCCGATAAGCCACGCCCCAAGTGACATCACAAACTATGCAGAGAGACAGAATTCCTCCACTTCCTCTCCTATCAGAAAAGCCTGTCTATAGCCCTGAGCAT
The DNA here is from genome assembly GCA_019650415.1 of Pipa parva. Taxonomy (NCBI): domain Eukaryota; kingdom Metazoa; phylum Chordata; class Amphibia; order Anura; family Pipidae; genus Pipa; species Pipa parva. The sequence continues at coordinate 2,125 of WMED01028479.1, read as the reverse complement.
ACGTAGATAAGACCTGTCCCGCAAATAAGAGCTGTTCAACAGCCTGTACTGTTCAAAAGTCAATTAGAGGAGTGGAGCATGTCTTTAACCCTATATTGCCCATAGCACGAAGCCCTTCAACTGAGACAATGCAGTGATAAGAAACACAAACCAATAATTCTGTTTCAAAGATTTTTTTAATGGGGAACAATTTTCACTACAGAGCATTCTTGTGTTAATAGAAGCAGGTGGTAAGCTACCAGCAAAGTGTTGAGACAAAGCAACACCAGAATGCACAGCAAAGTTACAGTAAGGGCTGGTTAAAAGTTACATTTTTGCACTAGGTATTAAAAGCCCAATAGTATATACTGTACCCTAATAAGGATTAAAAAATTAGTGATTGTGTCCCAGCTTATGTGTACCTTTTTAGTACTCTTACACACTCTCATGCATTATCTGGATAAATGAGATACCTTCAGAACTGATCTGAGGAGGTCTATGATATCATTCAAAATTAGTTCACTTTTCAAACAATACAATTATACATAAGAAAAGTGCAAGACTAAGAAAATAAAAGCAAGAAGTGCACATCCAGTTGAATATTGGGTAGGTAACCAGGTACAGCTCTGCATTAGTATAATTATTAAACTTTCTGAATTGATACAAAATAAAAACTGTTGCTCTGCCTGCCTCCCAGTGTTCTTTAGTGTTCAGCTGTGTGCTAGCTATTGGTTAAGCAACATGGAATATCTGAGGATCAAGAAGGAAGCTACTAGCTTCAATTCAAAGATGTAATGGTTTGATATTTTTAATCAAGACTTACAATAAAATTTATGCAAAGGAGTTGCGACCTACAGGTTGAGAACTGCTGTTTTAGGTAATTGATTAATTGTGGTTTAAGGATTGCTTTGATGCTAATTGTGTATTTAATTGCTTTGGTGTTCATTTCTTTTTGAATGTGTAATGTTTTGTAGGGGTTCATATCTGTATCTTTTTTTTTTTATATTCAGGGATGGACCCAGTGTGGGTTCCTCCTCATACTTAGATAGGGGTAATAGTGGTGAACGGGTTTGGGGCCATGAGAGAGAGTGGGGGTTAGTCTTGACCCCCTTTGGAGATGATGGCCCCTATAACAATTGGCTACCTAGGTAATGGGAAGAAAAGGGAGTCCAGCGTTCTCAGTAGTGTTCCCCCACCCTGCATAGTGGAAAGGTGGGTGTGGGGGGGGGGGGGGGGGGGGGGGGGGGGGGGGGGGGGGGGAAGGGCCCTACTTTAAATGCTTAGGCCCTCCTACCCCACAGGGACAATGGAATAGGGAAAATGGAGCAATCCCCCACCCCCACCTTGCCTAGCACTGGGGGGGAATGGGGTGAGATAGGAGTCCCATGGACTCCTTTATTTTATTATGCTCCCATACCCGAAAGAGGTATTAATGATCCCCCTCCCAAAATTTAATGCATTATTTACGAAAAGGATTATTGCTGCAGAAAATAATCATTAAACACAATTTTGACTGGTTTGTCAATAAAAGCAGTTATTGCTGCAGTGTGAAGTATAGCATTTAACACTTTAATTACCGCTGTGTTAAAGATTATTGCTGCTGTAACTAATCGATAAGTGTGATTTCAGAATAGAATTGAAAAGGCTGAAATGCACTTTTTCAACTTCGATAAATGTTGCTCCCCCCCCCCACTCTGCAACTTAGTTTTTCTATTAAAAATGTCCTGGACTGCAGTGGTGTGAACAGGAAAAAATGTCTGCATTAGGCCTCATTCACATATGCAGGCAAAGGTATTCCATTGTTTTCTATGACATTCTGGATCACCCAATCAGGTTACATTTGTTAATAATTTACAAAAAAAAAAGGTGGCTTTGCATGCAAGCTACTGAGTAGGTCCAGCTAAGCCTCAGATGGGAAAAAGAACTTACAATTTAGAGATAGAATGACAGATGACAAATGCACTTGGTTGCTATTTATGTACATATACAACATAACAGTCACAGTCATTGTACCTTTAGAAGAGAGGACTACACTTTTTAGTTTCAGCATTGAAAAGGGGCACTATAGTGATGAAATAACTGCACACTTTTCTTTCTAAGTGTGCTGAGCTCGGCTGCTTTATCCCACCTCCCGGAAGCTCCACAC
>WMED01028477.1:0-10446 GCA_019650415.1 Pipa parva | reverse complement strand
AATTAATATTCCAACCAAGTGAGGTGCTGTCCTAGGAGGCAGGGACACCAACAGGGAGATACAGAGGGGTACTGCCATTGGTGCCCCACAATCTTAGTAAACTAGGGGGACCCGACCACACAGTAATAAGTAAAATGTTTTGTACAGTCCAATGAAATAGATGGGCTTCTGAGCACTGTGCAGTGTACATATTTGTTACAAGGACCCCATTGGTCAGGTTGTGGGGTCCCCAATAATTCTGATACCAGCCCTGCAAGGAGGTATAATTATCAAGGTACTAAGTTCTTATATCCATTTCTGTGTTTTATAATATGAAGGACAAAACATTATTAATAGGACAAAAGTTAGGTTAGGGCAGGATTATAAGAATTATTAAATTTCACAAAAGAGATGATAAAATCATTACAAAATTCATTAATTTTATACTCTGCATCACCAACAATTGGGTTGATTCTTTAATGAACTGACAATTTCTTATTAAAGGGACACTAAAGACTCTAAAAGAATTACACTGCATAAGTTATTTTAAGTCATACTATCTTAATCAGCCAGACCAAACTGGTATTTTACTTTAAGTATTAGAAATTCCTTCAAAACGAAAAAGTAGCGGATGCGCTGGATGATAATACAAGTGCAATTACAGGGGGAAAAAAACTCTAGTGTGATATTGTACGAATAAAAAACAAATTCAAAAATAAGAGTGTAATAAAAAGTGGAATGTAATTAAAAAATTTTTGCTACATAAAAAACCTAAAAAAAGCGCAAACAGAACAAATAGACACTGACAGTGCCTTATCAAAACGATATTTTGTTGAAAAGTGTAGACCCAAACGTACACTACTGTGATAGATTTATAAAGGTGTCCAGTGATGTGTATTTTAAAGAAAAAAGGAAAACCAAAAACACTCTAATGTGCAAGAACTCTCAAGTGCAAATATGTGGGTATATTTATGCGCTTACCAGAAGGTAAGTGCTATGAGCCTTGAAATTAGTAGCTGTGGCAGTTCAGGTACTTTTCCAAATGTGTATTCAGCCAGTCCTAATTACGATTCCTCTGGACTTTCATTTCTTACAGCAGGCCAACAACACAGAACAGAAAGAGCTTCATGGTGCAGATTACACTTTAATAAATATATAATTAAAAACCAAACTACTCACAACTGTACTTTGGAAATGAGTGTTTAACATAAAAATATTCTCGGTTGTAGCTTGTTATATTGCTCCTTACGCTCCCTTCTCTATGCGTTTCTCCACATATCGTTGTGGCTTCCATAGGAGAAAAAATGTAGCTGTGCAGTAAAAAATTTGTGTGGGTAAAAATTCTTTGATATAAGTGACCACAAGGTTGCACATAGCAAGTGAAAATGTGAATAGCTGAGAAAAAATTGTTGGAAATGTCAAAGTATGTTGTAGAGGCTTGTGAATGTAGTTATCAATATACTGCAATTAACTGAATAGTACCAATGTGCAAATGGTGCTGAGCGTACTATGATAGTGGCACTGGTGTTAGAAGTGCTGGGGGGCTGTCAATTCCCCCTCTAGTAATTGCACTCACCAGACAGTGCTTTATTCAAGCACTGAAAATAATTGGTTCCTACTTCACTGTTCTGAGCTCCTCCATATCCTCTTCAATACATGTGGTGTGAATTGAATACAGAGAGAAGGCACATAGCGTATCACAGTAGATGAATGCAAGAAGTTTTAATGATTAAAAATACTTACAAAGGGTTCAAAGGATAAGTGCTTATCAAAAACAGTAAAAAAAAGTCTCTCTCTAAGCAATTCGCCGACACAGTCAGCTTAGAGGCTGACGCTCTTAGTGAATAACCCCCATATGTCTTTTGATTCACGAACCCCTTACCAAAAAACCTTTATAAACATTGTTCAGTTCCCAGTTTCTTTGTCTGCTATATCTGACTAGTGCAAATGCATCTTGAACAAATGGTTACGTTCCACTATATTTTGCCACAAAAATAAATATTTGGCTGTTATATTTTAGTTCCTTGTAGGTGTGTTTTTATAAAGGCAGCAGCCACTAATTGTGATTTTCTTTGGATCCTATCAACTTACAGTATATAGCACCACTCTGTTGTAGTGTACGATGATATGGTTTAAGTAAAACAGTAGAAGCATCGAAACCTTAAAACTTAGGAGTTCCTCATGTAGAATGTTTCTAGCAGAGTCTGCACTACTTTGTTTAAACACAACCATAGTATTATCTGAGGCAGAGCAAAGCAGTTAAGGTTTGTAAACCTTATTTATTAGCTAAGAACGCAACCTTCTCCGCTTTATCTCTTTCTGTTGTGTAAATGCTACTTATGTAAGAGCTTTCATAATGAAGGGTTATATTTTCCTTGTAGGATACTAGGAATATGCATTAAGGCTGATCCCTAGATCCACATGGAAAGCTGTGGAGATCAAACACCACAAAATGCTCACCATTCTTTTGCTATGATTGTATACATATGTCACATGGCTCATACTGCAAAAGAAAGAATTGGAGCTATCCACAGCTGCTAGGGACTTTTGATTACTAATACTCTTCATGGGAAACGTAACATTGAATAAACATCATATGCTCTCCTCAGCTATAGGCCATCAGGTTAAAAATAGGAGTCTGCTATGATAAAGATAACAGTCTACTACCTTTCAAATATTACACCTGTTAACTGAACTATACTGTATATAATATCTGTGTAACTGAGCTCTAACAACTTATTGTAACTGCGATGGGTAAGCAGATGTGCCCAAAGGGGGGTAAAGTTTCCACACTATTACTTCAGTACTTCCATCTGAGTACTCAATCACATAGTTCAAGGAAGAATAAGGAATAGCTTACTTTGGTAACTTAACCACCTTATTTTAATGCTGCATATACCACAACATGTCTTTGGCTTGCAAAGTGATCTCACATGACATGGTATATAGTGGTTAACCTACTGAAGTATGATATTCCTTATTCTTACTTTAACTTATTGTAACTGAGCAGTTTACCAGTGGCCAGTCTCTTTTTTCCAGATGTGCTCATGAGAAAAACATTTCTGTAAAGTATAACACAGGTAAATTACTTATTTCCTTTTCTGTTGTCGCAGAAAAGTCAGGACGTTCTGCTTAACAGAAACAACATTCCATTTAATAGGCACCTATAGGCTAATGAACTGACACTTTGTTATTGCACTCATTAACCTCCTATCTGTTTATGTAAGTCTTCCTCCTATTTAGATTGCAAGCTCTATGGGGCAGGGACCTCCATCCAACTTGTTTCAATCATGGCCTGGCACTTAGAATTATGTACTTTCTTGATTATATGTTTGTAATTAACTTCACTTGTTCTTAGTTCTGCACTTTACTTTGTCTGTATTATTACTGTATTGTTGGACTGTACAGCGCTGTGTAACCTAGTGGCGCTATATAAATAAAAATATACAGACATATATGCCCTTTTACATTGAGCTGGGTATTTTTTTACCGCTACAGTGCTTTCTCCACCAATACACTTAGGCCAAGGCTACACTAGACATCTTACTGTAGTTTTACCAAGAACAAAATGAAGATTATAGTACACATACCTCTTTCATTTAAACTATGTACAGCTGTGTTGTGTTTTGTCAAAAGCAGTTTACCATGCAGTGCAGAATTATGTTTCCATAAACCAGTTGCAACAAAATGCAAGGCAATAGTATGCAGTCATTCATTCAAATGACTGAATTTTGTTGCAGACTTACTCTGTTTTGCCATAATTTTTCCACATGTAATCTCTGGCAAAACACCTAGTTTAAGCTTAGCCTAAAAAGAAAAATAAATAACTTATAATGTTCAAGTAGTAAGACTACTAGTATGCCACTAATAATATTTAAATGAAGTAGACCAATTTCAGTTTTGGATAGTCAGTTAATATCCCTGTTGGTCTGTGGTCTCTCTGAGTGTGATGAGTGTGGATTCTGCACATGTTATGAATAGTATTTTATAGACCCTATGAATATAGTATAATAACTGGTAGTCTGTGGAATTATGAAAACAAAGACAGCGAGGTAATTGATCATAAGTGAAGCTTTATGCTTAGGGTGACCATAAAAACAATAAATAATAATAATAATAATTTGAATGTTTTTGATCGAATCCCTCAAAAATTGCCCTGATTATGGGTAATGATCAATTACAGAGATTATTGATTGATTGAATTGGGCATGCAAATGATTGGGCATGCCTGTGCATTTTTATTTATACTGATAGTAATAGATAAGTGTCACTCAAGCATCCCTTAGTCATTGCTTTCAAACATGCTTGGTAATGATCACTTCTGAATTCTACTCTCTGACTGGTCAGTTTGTGAATAATCATAGTCAGAACAGAGAGTTTATAGTGTTACCATTTATAAAGAGCTCAGCCTATAAAAATCCAGTATGAGGGGTGTTGCCCACAGGACTCTCAGGGTGAAATGTAATAAAATCGAAAATATAGTTATCATGATATCACATAAAATTTACTGATATCGCAATATCGAACAATTTTTCCCGGTATCACGATATCGATTTTACTGATATCAACTTATTTTTCGATATATCGATTTTGCCGATATAACGATATTGGGTGTTTCTCAATATTGCGTTATTGACAATTTTATGTTGTGATATTGAAAATTCAATTGAAATGTTTCCATCTGTTTATTTCTATGTAAAATCCATAATTTTGATGTAAAAATTCGATATCACGATATCAAAAAATCAGAATCGATAATTTTCTATTTTTTTTCTATTTTTTTTGGTCGAAAAGTCGAAAATGGCCTTTTCTACTTTAATAAATTTTGGGGTTATTCACTAAGCACAGTGAATCCTCTACATAGTAATCATTGTAAATCTGCTACAATTTCTCCATTGGAAAGTTGCAACATTTTTTTATAGTTAAGATTGTGACAATTTTCCCATAATAAAGTCGCAACTGCGACAATATTCTCATTATAAAGACGTGACTATGACAGTAGCAGCCTATTGCGACTGTCTTTATCTGGCGAATTTGCACCTATACGCAAAAATTCGGACTTCAGTGAATAACCCCCACGATGTTCTGGTAGGAAGACTTTGCTGCCTGGGAAATACATGCACATTATTCTCTTTAAAGTCAAGGGTCCATCTTCAAATTCTGCAATGCTTAACACACAGTTAACTGGGGCATATTTACTAAAGTCACATTTCTCATATCGCCATAGATTTTGCAATATTGGATGAAATTCCTGTAGCCCATTTATTATTATGCGGCAATAGCACTGCTAGAGAGTTATATGCATTTATCCCGGCGATATCAATATCTGTAGAAGCAGTGGTACCGGTTGCGTCTATGGGGATGGATATCCATATCCATGTGTATATCGATATCGATAAGTTATACTTAAAACATAACTCCAGTCTACAGCCCCATTGAAAGTAATGGATAACACCACCCAGAGAGTGGCGATATATTAAGTAACAGAAAGAGCCAAAAAAAAAAACAAACACTTATCTTAGTAAATAATGCAGAACAGCATTAAATCAGGTGATATCGATACACAGAGATATCCACTGCGATAATGCCTTCCAGTGCTTTGATAAATAGGCAATACTATCGATATTGCTAAATCCAGAGCTAACCAAATTCATTTTTATAGGGATAAGCAATTCGACTTTAGTAAATGTGCCCCACGTACAGTCTCCATGAGTTTGATGAGTAATTTTTGAAAGTCTTTAGGCTGGGTTCACACGAATGCAGCGCACCATACACTCGTGTGAAGACCAGCGACAGTATGAATGCTCCCTCGGCGTTCACAGCACTTCCTGTGTGTTGCATTTTAAAAGGGCGCGATGTATATACATCATACGCTCGTGTGTCTGGAACTAGGTAAGTATCATCAGTTTTCATTGAGCCATATTTTTTTCTTTTTACACAAGCGTATGATGTGCTGCGCATCATACGCTGGTGTGAACCCAGCCTTACAGTCTCAGGAATGTGAAGAGGACACAAGGTCATTCATTGAGATCATAGATAATTAGATTTTACCTTTAACAACATTCAAATTCTGGGATTAATTGACATGAGTGATTTGTTTAGCATTTACAGATTTACAGCATGCACCATCAGTTAATGAATGTAGTTTTAACAAAGCTGCAAAATTGGGGTTCATTTATGGAAGTGTGAAGTGTTGTGTAGATGCTTATTTACTAAAGCTTATGCTGGCTATGTATCTACACTACTCCTTGTATATTTTTGCTGAAAATGCAACAATACATCAGGTATCCATAATGTATCAAAGGGAGAATTTGCATTTTTTTATATGTGAATGTTACTAGCTTGTTTTTGTTTGTTATTTATGGCAAGTTCACAGGTGAACTCACTCCTTAGTGAATAATCCCCAAGGTTGTAGAAATGTAGATTCAAGGACACATTTGTGTGCAGTGTTACTCTGCATGATAGTCAAAAGGCACAAGTTGCTGTTTGTTTTGGTTTGGCTGTTAATTTCTATCCATTCATTGTAAAAATGGTGTCTTTAAATTTGAATTCCCAATCTCTATTGCTTTGTGTCGTCTCTTACTGCTGGTTGGAGTCGTGTTTCTGGTGTACTTCATAAATATTTATTATCTAATGTTCAATAGAAAGCAATGGAAATATGTGCGGATTGTTTAATTAAAAGAACAGTAACACCAAAAGATGAAAATTCCCCAAATGCATTTATAGCTACTATATATTCAATCTGTGCTTCCAAACATTCTTAATTGTGTCTATAAAGTATGATGTTTAGCTTTAAAAATTGAGCTTTTGGGCACACTTTCTGAATATGTATTAGCTAAAGCTCCATAGAAAACAATGCAACTGGGTGCAGTTTGTTTACCAACATGGCTGCTATTAGTAAATATAAAAGCAGGCAAAAAGCAATACAATTCTTGACTTAAACTAACATTTCACAAGTGCTGTATTTTAATAACTGCTGGAGTCTGGGATATTACCTACTGTGTGCATTTTTGCTGATTCTGTTACAGTTGGACAAGTGAGGAGTGTGATGTCTTCCAGGATATATAGATATAGATATATACAGTATAAGTTAGGGTAGAGTGTTCCAAATATGCATCTAAGTTGGGCAACTACAGTATTCATGATCTGAGGGAGCACTTCTCATCACTTTGCGTGTGCAGGTACCTGGAGTATTGATCAAGTGGTGGAGTCTGCCGCAGTCACAAATTCAACAAGCCATAGTGCTCCAAATTTCCCTTTTTTTGCTTTGCCACATCAGAGTGGCGAATTGGGGAGTTGATGGCAGGGCTCCAGTGTGGAATAAAGCAACTATTCATTCAAGTAGCAATGGTGACTGGGATTAAATTAGTCTACTAATTAACATAAACTAGAGATACGGTGACATAGAAACAGATGGTATTATTCACTCATATACAGTTAGTGGGATATGGTGAAGATGACATCACTGCACTTCACTAGAGGTATTCACATCACTCTGCATGACATCACATCCTTATTCTATTCTACTAACTTCACCACACTACACATGTAGTGTCCATAGTAGTCCACCTGTTCGACAAATCTATTCACAGCTTTATCAATAGGAACTGAATTTGCTACAATTTTGGTGATGCGACTCAAATTGTAGTGAGGTGAATTCATATTTTAGTCAATATGGCCCTCTGTGGTTACAATCCATCTTTTTATAAGCATGTGTAAAATGAGACTGCACTGCTGAGTTGTCAAGCAAAGGTACAGACACACATTCACAAAGCAAATACAGACAGTAGTGTAATTTTTTTAGAATTGAAATCAGTTTTTCAGTTCTAACCTTCATTATTAAAAATCATAAATTTTTTAAATCGCAAACAAATTTTTCCAGGTCATATTAACATAAATATTAATATATAACATTTATAATTTATGGGTGAAATTTATTAAAGTTGGAAAGACTGCTCTGGGTCTTTACGACTTTACCGAGAGAAATCTCAGATTGATATCGTGATATTTCTTCCAAGATCTTGAGATCGAGTTTCTCAATCCCGAGTTTTCTAAATTTCGATGGAAAGGTAGCCATGCTACTAATGTTAAGTATGGCTACCTTTCCATGGAAAAAAATTTGAGAACTCGAGATCGAAAAACACGATTTTGAGATCTTGAAAGAAATATCGCGAGATCAATCAGAGATTTCTCTACGTAAAGTGGTCTTTTCGACTTTAATAAATTTCACCAGTTCAATGCACTGATTGGCTGAAAGATGTTTATCCAAAATACCTAAAGTCTGAGAAATGAAACAATTAGCTGAAATTTTCATAATGCATTTTAGGTCTGGGGTTGCATTAAGCCATGTTATAAAGTCTATTTAAAAGCAGAGAAAAAAATATTTTGCATAAAAATTTCTATTTAAAACTAATTTTAATATTCAATTCTTCTCTAATTGTATAAAATAATGTCTCTTAGAGGTCACTTTCAAACACTTCTTTGTAAAGATTGTGGTGATTAAAAGTAAATAAAGCATTGTTTATTAATGTTGGGCATTTGACTGTTTTTATGGGACTAAAACCATATAGTTATGACACCGGAAAAAGCCATCATTTGAGGCATGAGGACAAATGAAGAGCTTAAATGCTATAGTGAATTGATCCTAACCAAAAAAACAAGATAAATTACAGAGAGAAAGTAAAATGGGAGCGCATCATAAATAGAATCGGGAGGAAGATGGATTGTATTATCTTAATGGAATAGAAGTCAGTGAAACGAAGGTTACAGTTGTCTATCAAGAAATAAGCAGTAGAGTTCGAGATTATGTATGGTGACAATGGGGTATCCGTTACAAGCTTTTTAATTCTTACTACACAAAATAAGCAAACCTTGAATAAGCTAACCAACTTTTATCCAGGAGGGTGCTACTTGGTACAGAAAATATACTTGAATCTAGTCCAGCTAATCTGGGATCCATTAGAAATAAACAATCAGATGTTTGAAGCATTCAAAGGAATACATTGTGCACCTACAGTAAAATGTTATTTCAGATACTCACATAGTATGGAATGTGATCATATATAACCGGATAGCATTGCATATGGAAAGGGTCTGCTAGCTAGTTCTGTATATACTCCAACTGTATGTCCGCCACCCAAAATGTTTCTCAGCAGATTAGAATTGTTTCTAATATAATTTGTTCTAGCAACTTCTTGAAACCTTTGCCAACATTTCTGTGACTATTTCAAGTAACTATTTCACATATTTTAACATATGCAACTATAAATGAATTGTACAGGGCTGTGTAACTCAGTGTCTCTTTATGAATAAAAATATACATGCATACATAATATATTTGAATGGGTTTAGACAGAAGAGACCAGCAGTTTGAATTTAATTGGACTTCAGTGGAAAACTCTCGTGAAAATGGTGGTGATTTTGTCATCAAGTGTTGAATATGACAACCTTTAACAGCTGAATGAGTGTTTTCAAGAGAGTCATAATTTTCTAGTCATATAAATTTGTGTTGTGATCTCAGAGATGCATTTCAGTCAGATGATGATATATCATGGGGCTGGAAACATGAGGATTTGCTAGTAAGGTGCATTTATTGTATGGGAACAGTGATGTCTGAATGTGTAGTAACCCGTGGTGACATCCTACCTCTAATGTGATTGTCATACATTGTTGGTACTTAACAAAGTTTTATTGTATGGAAACTGTGTTGTCTGAATGCGTACTATCTCTTGGTGACATCTTACCTCTGATGTGATTGTCCTGTATCCTTGGCACTTAATGAAGTTTTTAAAGTGATACTGACATATGCAAATCAAAGGGCAGATTTTACTTAATATTTGCATGAATTCACACAATATAAAAAAAAAAAGATAAAGAAATGAGAAAATCTCAAATGATTTGAGAAAAGGGCTTTTAGCCTGAAACATGTCATGATAATGGTTTATATTAAATACAAGTAGTCATATTACTGGAATGGTCAGACTGCTATTTTCTTTATATAAATACAGTTATCTCTCATATACCGGAAGGTATACTTACATAAATATACAAACTGGATTCCAAAAAAGTTGGGACAAATTGTGGATAAAAACTGAATGCAATGATGTGGAGCTGAGCTGCCAACATCTAATAATTTATTCAGAATAGAACACAAATCACAGATCAAAAGTTTAAACTGAGAGAATGTATCATTTTAAGGGAAAAATATGTTGTTTCAAAATTTCATCGCGTCAACAAATCTCAAAAAAGCTGGGACAAGGCCGTGGCATCCCCCCTTCTTCTTACAACACTTAACAGACATCTGGGTACAGAAGAGACCAGTTTCTCAAGTTTAGAAATAGGAATGCTCTCCCATTCATGTCTAATACAGGCCTCTAACTGTTCAATCATCTTGGGCCTTTCTTGTCACACCTTCCTCTTTATGATGCGCCAAATGTTCTCTATAGGTGAAAGATCTGGACAGCAGGC
>WMED01028475.1:0-10446 GCA_019650415.1 Pipa parva | reverse complement strand
GCCAGCGCTGTGAAGTTAAGCATCAGTGCCAGGTAATTACAGCACATTTCATGCTGTGGCTGTAACAATTCATGTCAATATAAGGTAAGTTACTTCTTTTTTATTTTATACCTTTAGGTCTTTTTTAAGATTAACATAATAAAAGGCTGAATAGGGAAATGTATATTGGCGCAATACCAATATGAGTCTATTATAAAGTTCTTTCTCTGGCTGAATCCATAGCTATATTGATAACTGTGGATATTATCCAACAGTAATAATGAATAATGTTTTATGCCAAGTCAGGAGTGATAAACAGTAAGTGTGCCCTAGCAAAAATTGATTAAAAATGTTAGTAAATACCAGTAGTGCGAATTTGGAATGTCACAGTGATAATATGTGGCAAAAATCATAAAGGCATTAAAAAATTATAAGTATTATGAAAAAAAGATTATAATTAGAAACAGATTGAAATGCAGTTAACTTACAGATTGTGCTATTTTTTCCTCCATTTCAGCCTTATATGAATAAGCAGAGAGGATTGTCACTGTCAAAACACTTCACGCTTTGTACAATATGCCTTGTTTTTATAGTAATAAAGCCATAATGTATTATACTAGGAAGTGAAATGAAACAGTAACATATTAAGTATCATAAAAAATATTTCCAAATGCAAGCATAAAACATTTTTAATCCTCTTAATTATTGCACATTTAAAAAAAATATAAAATTGCTTTATATACTAGTCCTGTGTAACATAAACTTAAAAATTAAACTTAAATAAAATATTTAAAGTATTCAGGTAATGAAGCAGGATGTCAATGTCAGTTAAATAAATTGGCAGCCTGGCACTATTAATACTATGAGCAGAGCGGGATCCTCTGCAGCCAGTGGCACTACAAATACTAAAATCAATAACTAGAGAGACATAGTTTGGATATCATTTAATTACTTGGGAATATTTGCAAAGTACCCATGGAGTTAAGAATAAGTGCCTCAAGACAGTTGCTTTTCAGAGCTACATTAGTTTATTTTAGACCCCCATCACCACCATGAGATTGTTGTTCCATGCACTCGAGACTAAAGGGTGGAGGTCAGTCTTCACCACTGTAGCATTTAATATTTTTCTATTTCCTTGGACTACTTAAAGGAGAAGTGTAGTCAGATTACATCTTTACATATGCAGTACTACACCTTAGTGAGAAGCAATTCTCCTCAGTAGTTGTTTCATCTGAAGCAGGATGCAGCATTTCAAAACTCCCTCCCACGAAAATGTGTGTGACATGTACTAGACAGTTTTCCTTGAAAAGATACCCTGCCCTGGACATTTTTGCCTTACTTACTACTTAGCCCATGCTTACAAGTTGGCTTTCCAGAGCCAGAGCCTCTGTAATTTCTTGCATTCTGACCTGTGCAGAAATGTAAACAAGCATGATTGATGACTCCTAAAGGTCAGTACACTGCTTAATCAATAGCATTTAGGCAAGTTTTTCTTCTCGTGTTGCTAAACTTGCAAGAGGGAAAGGAGGGGGAGCGGGGAAGAACAAACTTTCAGGAAAACTAATCAGGGAAACAAACAGAAAGTATTATTTCTTCACTAATCTTTTTATTAACTATTTGTATTAGCAATTGGCTTGGTATAAAGGAGTTTTATACGTATGTGGGAAGTTATATCAGCACTATACTTCTCCTTTAATTACAGGGGTGTGGGAAGGGCAATCCCCCTCACATGGCACACTTATCCAGCCCCCATCCAGCATGACATACCCCACTGGGAAATAGGGATAGAGAAAAGTGGGTCCTATTTACCCCTTTCAATTACACAGGCTTCCCACCACCTGCTCAGGGTGGCAATATCAAGGGTTAGATCACACTAATAGAAGCACTGCAGTGTCACTATAATAAAACATTGCCAGGCATTGACGTTACATTGACAGCATATTCCTATTAGCAGTATAAGCAGTATGGAGCCCATTTTCCCGCATGTACTTTATTGCTGGTCGGGCTTTTTATAACTGTTTAACAGTTTTTTCTTAAACTGGTTGCTTTGTTTACTTCTTGCCAAAGACTTCCTATAATTTTTTGTACCAAATTTTCAGATCATTTAGCATAATAATTCTTAAACCCACAAACTGAACTAATTCATGTACTCTACAAAATTTTCTATTATTATATAGTTTTCCTTTTAAAACCATTTTTAATTTTTAGCATTGTAAGCCCTTAATAAATCTACTATTAATTTATTCTTTTTATATAGACGATTAAATGTCCAAAAATCCTTTAGTTTACTATTTACATTGTAAAGTGTCATTCATGCATGTCAGTCCATGATGAACTAATATATTGTATGCAAACTCAAATGGTGTGATTGTATTTATTTTTCAGCACATATTTTAATTGATTTTGCCAGTTTACATGGTATTTTCTTAACAAAGCATATTCATTTAATTAATTAGGACAAAAAACTTTAATGAACTGCCATTTAATACATTTTTAATCTGGCCATGAACTATGTTCAATAACACATCTCTGAGATTAAAATTGACTTGCTCCTGTGAACAGATATTTGTAACATTGAAATATGTAATATTTTAGAAGCAATATATAAAGGGTACCAATTAAAAAAAATTACTTTTTTGTGTGTATATCTGAAACAATTTTTGAAGAGACTTTACTTATTTCGGTATAATATTTCAAATGAATGATACCAGTTCTCTAACCAAGGGAATTGTGGCAGTTGCAGGTAAAAATATTTGGTTGGCCCTACTCTAGGTTTTAAATCTTCATTAGAATTAGCTAAACAAACTTCTGAATTTATGGTGTATTTTAATATTATGATAAAATCATGGCATTTATAAAACTGAACCAATTATTTGATCAAATCTCTCAGGTTAAATAATACAATTCCACAGCAACGATCCCAAACTACATTTTTGTTTGACCCCTTTCCCTTTTTTTAGATCAACTTATCCTCTGACATCTCCACAAACCTTTTAAATCTAAGAAAAAAAACACTAATTTGACTTTTGTAAAAAAGAAAATGTTATCAAAACAGATTTCCTTGCTGCTATTTTCCATATACTGTGCACAAATTCTAGGGCAGTGCTTTCATTCAAATGGTTTCACAAATCCACACAAAAGAGAGGGCTATTGAGATCTGGTCCCTTGATAAATGACTGAATTTATTTATTTATTTTTTGTCATTGTTTGCCATTTTAAACATGAAAATGACATTTATTTGACCTGGTTAAATATATATAAATATATTTACTTGAAATGACAATGTAACATCCTGTGGCTGAAAAGAACACTTCCCCATTTTGTTTTTGTTTCTTTTGTTTGTTTGTTTTTTTTTTTTTTTCTTTCTTCTATGATCGGATTAGCAAGTCAACACTGTAAGTACCAAACCACTAAAAATTTAAGAAGTTTTTTTTTTTTATGTAATACTGAGAACAGTGTCGTCTTGTGGCCGTTCTCGTAGACTGTGTTGGTTTAACAAGCGTCCAACCCTTTTGTCTTGTTGTTTTTTTTTTGTCTTTCCTGCTCCCTGTCCCCTTGTCCCCACAGGCTGTGCGTTTGTTACATTTTCTACAAGGGCAATGGCACAGAATGCAATCAAAGCCATGCACCAGTCTCAGACCATGGAGGTACTGTATCATCTGCCCTTTCTTTGTTTTCTTTGTGCAAATGATTAGGTAAAGCAAAAGCTGTTCTCTCCTAGACAGACTGTAACATGACAATCACAGATACAAACACCACATACACCTATTATCCACCTTGCACTATACATTATTGCTGGTTTACCGCAAGTGAAATTGTGTATACAATGCTATGTATTGTAAATGATTTTAACTAAAATAAACCTAGGGTTGACACAAAGGGAAAAATGATACACAGTGTATGTCAATTGTTTATGGAATGATGCCAGCAAAAGTTTGAATTACATTTATTCCATCTTTAACAGAGTATTAGAACACAGTTATTCCTGATATAAATCATCCGACATTTCCCACAATTCATTTCAATGCCAGAAGACAATGTAGCACTCAAAACAGATATGCAGCAAAAGCAAGCTTTAGAACTACTGCTAACTTGTTGTTTGTAGCATCATTATGTAAAACTTTTAAGACACAGATGTTTATTTTAAATAGGAAAGAGGGGTTCCTTTTTCAGATAAACTACTCAGTGACCTGATAAATGGATATTGCCTACCGTCTTCATGTCACAAAACATTTTACTATGGTAAATACTTTCAAATTAATACAAGTCATAGCGAAATTGCATAGAATTAAACACAGTTTAAATAAATGTGCCCATATTTATTTATGTTTTACAACATTGCTATGGTATAGAACAGAAGGAAAGTAGCATATAATGTTGATTTAAAACAGGATATAAAAATGTCTACATTTCTACAATACCACCAGTGTTTGCAGCACAATTATCACAAACATTAAAAAGAAAGGCTCCTCTTGATACAGTGCACTGACTTCTAAAATTATAGCTTGGCCTGCTGTGATCGTGCAATTATATCTTTGAAATCCTACACAGAAAATTGGTTTCCACTTTATCAAAGGGATATTTAACCTGTCTAAGCTACAGTAAGACATCATTTTAACTACTTCAGCAGTGAACAGACCATTAACACATTGCTTCAATAGGCCTAAAAAAAGTGCAACTGACAGAATCTCATAGCACTAATAGCGCTACTCTGTCAGGGGAGTACAGTACTGGTTTACTTACATTGACAGTGCAGTGCAGCGGGCATTATATGTAGTGTAGGGCTTACTCTGCTGTCATTAACAAATCAATAGAGAAAATAATAGTAAAAATGTGACATTACCAATCAACCTTGCATATCTTTACAAAACATAGCGCATGTATATATTGATTGCTTTCATTTTGTTTTCAACTAGTGATGAGCAAGAGCAAAAAGCCCTATATATGGATTAGCCTATGAGAATAGAGATGTAGCAGGGCTGATTTTGGCATTTGAATGCAATGCATTAAGATATTCCAGTGTGCCAAGTATACATTTGCAGTAGATCTAAATGTTCAGAATTATCTCAAGTTATCAGAACTCATGGAGACAATTATAAAAGTTGGTAAAGTTGCCATTTGCTTTCTTTTGCCCAAATATTTTATTATTTTCGCCTATAAAATAAAAGAAAATCTGCATTGAAAAAGATTGAAAAGAGATTCCCATTCACCAGTTTGGACACATTACCAAGTTAACAAACCAAACAGTATTTAGCTTGTGATAAAAAGTAAAAAAAACTGTGCAGCAACATCAACCCAGCAACAAACCAGTTCAAGTATGTAAAAACCAACCACACAGTATCCAATAAGCAAAGCAACTGCAAACCTTATATTTCAAATGTCACAAAACCAGCACCAAAATAATAAACATACAAGTATCCAAAAAATGAATATATATAATATTATAAACAAGTAATGCTGTGTAGGGGATTATTTGCCAGAATTGTCAGCATTGATTCATATGTGCTGCTAAACTTCCCCGTTGAAAACAAAACATTTATAAATAATGTTATTAATTCTTGCAAAAAAATCACAAAATAGTAGGTGGTGATACATTGTGGCAAGATCCAATGATAAAATAATAGGAAATGCAATAAAGGTATAGTTGTAAAGGTACATATTTTTCATCTTTACGCTTCTTTATAAACTTGCCCCAAAGTGTTGGAATTCTGCAAACGTAATGTTATCATAAAGTGTCCCAGCTGGCCCTTGCTGTAGGTATAGACCTGTGCCACTATGCCACCGATTGTCACAGATTTATATAGTGGTCCACAGATTTTTTAATGATGTTTTCAGAGAAATTTATTGGTGAACAAATGACAAGTGCATCATGAGCCTTAGTCATATGAATTAAAGAAATACAGTTTTAAAGTTAATTCCCCCTTATTTGCATTTCCCCCCTCTTTATTCTATAATTTTTCTGTAAGACATTAATTTATGCCATCTCGTGGATTTTATTGCTTCTGTTTTGATGACATTTTTTATTTGTCAAAATCACAATATCTCTAACTTATTTTAACTTTTTGTAATTCATTTTTTCCTGAAGTCGCCTGCCCCTAGCAAACACTTACCCTGACAAATAACTTAATAAATATGCTTATACTTTCTACATTGTTCATGCCACACAGTCACTAAATCCATTACATACAGGGAACTGCCACATCAAATATCAATGCCAGTTTGCATTTGCTAGAACTGTTACATTTCCAGGTTGCCTTTTTTTATATACTTTCTCAAGATCTTCTCACAATTCTAATAACTAAAGCCCACAAAGTTCATCAAGACTAATGCATCTAAACTATGTGGAGTAACGGGAATTAGTCTTTAAAGAGACAACCCACATATTGCTAAAAGTTCTATTTTCCTGCTACAACAATATTATTGTAATTAAATGAGTGCTGCATTGTCTGCATGTAATCATTATTTAAAAGAAAATGTAATATAGCTATATATAATGCATAAAAGAACATAGGACTCAACTGACCAAACTACCTATTATTTTTTTTCATTTCATACCAGCTTTGTTGAAAGCGAAATAAAACAAAGTGAATCTTAAATATCTGTAGTGAATCTGGACTTTGCAACTGTTTTTTTCTTTCTATCTGTTTTTATCTAGTCATTTGTAGGATATACAGTACATACATAAGTAAAACAGGAGTTACAAGTGTGCATCTTCTGATAATAGGAAATACAACCTAAATTTTACACATAATATTCAGTCTGTGATCTTGTCATGGTCTTTCAGAATTTTGCACAAAAAACCTCAGTATTCAAGCTTTTGTTGATTTCAGCATGCATGTAAACTGTGTTCTGTATATTGTATATGTGTATAATATTCATTTAGTTATGACATTGTGATTTTCTGTGCTGTGTTTTAAAATCAAAAATGTGTCCATAAACTTGCACACTACTTTCTTTATTTTGTTTGTTTGCAGTGATACTCTCCCAGAGCATGTTGGGTACTAAATCATCATTATGGTATCATGTTGTGACCCATTAATCTGTAGCTTTGTTAAATGAGAGGTGAAAAGCACAGTGCATGAAAAATGCCATAACTTAATTGTTTTCCATTTTCCAGATGTAATGAGATTGGCAGAGTATATCTATCTTCTTTTTCTGAACAGCGCTTTTGAACTTTGGTTGAAAATCTTCAGATTATGATCAAAATGTTTTCCTTTTAGGGCAATGCTTATATAGCAATTGAACATACCATTAATAAAAAAATGGATTAACTTAGCACGATTACATTCATAGTGTAATAACAGCAGATCAGAAGTCAGTCAGTCTAGGCATTACTCTAAGTATTTAGCTTAGCCTAAGACTATCCATACTACTACCTGAAAACACACTTTTTTTGTGTCTTACTGAACTTGTTTAAAGCTGGCCATACACAATACAGTTTTTCAGAAGATTAGACAAAGATTCAACCTTAATGATTACAGATTATTGTACACATTAGTGAAAAATCCCACATCTAATTAAACAATGCATTATATTTCATGTTGTACAAGATTTACATTAATGATTATCACAAAGCAATTGAATATCACTACAACATTCTATTAGGGATTACAACAACTGGAAAAGTTTTTCTAACATTTTATTTTTTAGTTACTGACACTCAGACTTTTTTTACCTGACATTTTCAAAAATATTAAATTGCAAATGTATTGGGTACAAAAAGGAGTACAAAAATTATAATTGAGGAGCTTTTCATGCAACACAGTCACATAAACACTAAAGGGAGCATTTTGGTTGTAGTTAACAGGTCTAAGACAGGCTTATAATTACACTTCTTGACCGATAAAAATTTGGTCTCATGTTTGCCAACCCTGCATTCCAAAGTTGATCTTATGGCTGTAAGATTATTCTGATAGATTGAAGATCCCAAATATATTTCTAGTTGTATATTCTGAAAAACCTTACAGTGCATGGCCAATGTAAATGATAATAAGTCACGTCTAGAATGGTTTATATAACTGACACTGGATGAAGAGACAGAGAAACAGCATGAGTAAAGAATATATATATATATATATATATATATATATATATATATATATATATATATATATATATATATATATATATATATATATATATATATATATTTAAAAGAAGATAGGTTATAAAGCAACTGCTTTTATAACCAACTGCAGTTAAAATTAATTAAAAAGAAAATAGTTATGCAAAAATGTAGCATTTGGATTTTTGGCTAAGTGTATTTGTTTATTCTTGCAAGATTTGGATTTGGTCTAATCGTCAGTATTCATCAGGATTACACTCTTATACACACAAAAACATCTGTTCCACTATTTGTTTTTGGGTTTTTTCTTGTTTGTTTTTCTTGAAGATATGTGGGGTTAGATCCAAAATTGTTTTCTTAATAATAACCTGGGCTACAATAATATGAATTCTGCCCGGCTGCATATCTCACCATTCATCCTATACTGCATTTAACATGTGATTACTTTTTGAAGCATGGAAAATTTTAAATAAAGAGAATTTCTAGAATCCATTTAGCTCCCTAGATTGTTGATATGGTATATATATTGCAGTTATTTTACATGTATCCCAATTTGCATGAAGGGAATAAATCTTTGAGGAACACATATCCCTACCCTGTGCAGGGACATGGTGAAATCAGTGCCACCTAAGAGGGTTTTGTTAATTCCCTCTTCTTATCACTATGCCTAGTAGGTTAAGTCTATCAAGAACAGTGCCTTTAGGGCATGAATTGATTCCTTAACCCTTAAGCCCCTGGCAGTGTATGTCAAAGGCGATTAAATATAATACATCATTACCTAAGTTCCTCATCTTCTACTTTTTTGAGTGGGGTTAATACAAATAGCCAATTTACCTGGCCTTATCATAATTAGAAGGTGGGTGGCTTCAAGCTTTTGAAATGAATTGCCTTACTTCAGTGTTTTTCAACCTTTTTTCTTCAGGGGAACCCTTTGATGTAATAAAATTTCTGGAGGAACCCCTAGAAACCCAGAAACCCTAGAAATCGCATAACTCGCGTGACGTCATTGACGTCTACATACCCGAAAGGTCACAGAAGGGAGGATCCAAGGCTGCGATCTCTCTCTGATGTGTCGGGTTATTATGCTGATTGCTAATGATGTGGTCTCAGTCCCTGCTAACATTGATCGCTGTCAGATCACTGTTAGCAGGGACGGAGATCGAATCATTAGCTATCGGCATCATTACCCGGCTCATCAGAGAGATATTGATGCGATCTCTCTGATGAGCCGGGTAATGATGCCGATCAACCAGTGTGTCTCTGAACCCTTGGGTTGTCCTTGCGGAACCCCGGTTAAAAATCACTGCCTTATTCTATGACAAGTGGGTTAAAAGACTATCCAACTTGTGCATTTGCTAGCATGCATATCGATGTCCGAGAAGTAGGTTCTATACATAGAAGTCTACATTTTAAGAAGTTTTCTTACACACACATATTTAATATTTTGATATTTAATGATATTTCATTTCCTATGAAACGATAGTTGTAAAATTGTTGTATTATTTAGAAAAATCCCCATTCTTGATGAATTCCTAATTCTTTATTTTTAATTTTGAGTTTTATATTTTTCAGTGGCATCTATTTGCCAGTTTTTGTTCCATGATGCTTTTTTATTTCTGCAGAATATTTTATTAACAATTTGGCTGTATAAATATACCCCAGGTCATCTTTTGGCATAATCAAGATATTTTATAAAGAGCCAAATAAAATGCTAAATTATTAGTATTTGATTTTCCAAGTTTTAAATCCCATTGATAGTCTTCAACTGATAGCCTTCAACTAGAAGTGTAAAGAAATAGGTTAACGTGATCCCTGAATTTAAAATGAAAAGAGCTAATGTTGGGTACAGACATTCCATGAAATAGAGAGGTGGTGCAAAACAAAGTACACAATTGAAAACATTCCCTAGATGTTATCATCCAAACTGCTTTATTGTGCAAAAGTATCTAATCTAACAAATATATAAATAGCAAAACTTTCCAAGAATTTTTTGTGCCTAAGCCAGCACTTTCATTATATAATGTAGATACTGCTTTTTCTATTCTATTGAACTAGTTGAATACTGTCCCGTGCTTCCTCTCCCCTCCAGGGAATTGTGGGCAGTCCTAACCCCTTTTCATAAGCAGGAATGATTTTAAAGTGAGAAGCATTGTTGCCTTTTCTATGTCTGGCTAAATTAAAAGCATAATTGACTTTACTTTAAAAGTCACGAGGGCTTATCTTTAAATATCCACAATAAATCTCCTCAATCAGCTCAAAACAACATTTCTTCATATTAGGACCATCACATATTGGTGGATTGTGTTGCTTGCCTTATTTATCTAAAGAAACCCAATACTATTGCAATTTGTGTAACATATATCAGAAAAAGCAACACATCACAAACACTTTAGCAGAATAAC